>JAJTUV010003287.1:0-143017 GCA_021653895.1 Mastomys natalensis | reverse complement strand
TTTAGTTTTATTTTTAGGCAGAGTCTCTCCATGTAACCCTGGTTCCTGAAACTCACTATGTAGACCAAGGTGGCCTCTAACTGACAGAGTTCCCCCTACTTTTGCCTCCGATGCTGGGATTAAAGGCACACACTGCCACAATTTACCAATTTTTTTTTTTAATTTTTTTAAAAAATTTAATTGACTGTGGGATGGCTTAGCAGCAGGTAAGTTTTTGTCATCAAGTGTTTGTCATCAAGCCTGATAACCTGACCCTCATGGTGGAAGGAGACTACAGACTCCTGCAAGTTGTCTTCTGACTCCCTCACAAATGTTGTGTCCCACACACATGCTTGTACACAAAACCAAGACTAAAGCTTACTGAAATGTCTTGGTACTTCCTAAGTGCTGCAGAGAAACTCATTTCATTCCATTCTTCTCCCAGCTCTGGACCTTAGGACAACTCGCCCACAGTCATCACTTCAAAGGCTGTGGATTCAGGTTGGGACCCAATTGTATATCTGGGTCTCTATCCTCTAATCCCTGTTTTTCTCAGCATGGGATGGGGACTGGAGGTGTAAGACTGGGAAGAGTGTGTCCCAGTGGGATCACCTGTAGCTGAGATGAACTTGTAGTTCTCATAGACGACGGTCTGCATGTCGCTGTCTAGAGCCCGGATCTGCCACACCATGTCCGTTTCACTGTCCATCCACTGGGCCAGAGGACACTCCCTATGCAGCAGCTTGTTCAGATAAACTTCCGGGTCGAAGTGTGCCCCATTGAGATCTGTTGGGTCTAGAGGGTCAGGCCCTGCTGAGTGCCCCATCGCTTCCCCCCCAAGAGAGGCCCTAATGAAGCTTCAGCATCCTGTGAGCCTTCCACCTACACTCGGGAACCTTCCACAGACACTCAGGACCTTCTGGGGAGACCCTAGGCCAGGCCCCACAGCTGCTACGGCCGACATAGCTCCAACCTCAACACAAGGGAGTAAGGCATGGGAGGAAAAGGGCCAATTTATTTTAAAATTATGTGCATGTGCATGTAAGTTGAGGTGCTCATTCCCTGGTACGGAAGTTAGATGTGAGCTGCCATATGGGTATTGGGAATTGAACTTGGGTCCTCTACAAGAGCAGCCAGTGTGCCATTGAGCCATTGCACCTGCCCTCCCCAGAGTTTTTAACTAAATAATTATCAAAATATTTGTGCTACTCTTATATACTAAGAAATTTTAAAGGCATTGTAATTATAGTAGCACATAAATAAGAAAATAATTCTTGTCCTCACAAAGGAACCCCCCCCCCTCTCTCTTTCTCTCTCTCATGTGTATACACATGTGCACTGTGCATTTGTTTTGTTAATTTTTGTGCCATTGGTTGTTTTTATTTTTTAGTTTGTTTTTGTTTTAGTTTTGTTGTTTCTTTTGGTTTCCCTTTTTTTAGAGAAAGAGATGGGGACAGAGAGGGTGAAGAAGGAGAAAATGAACTTGAAGTTAGGTGGCTGGGAAGATGGGGAGGATCTGGGAGGAGTTGAAATAGGGAAGGAATATGATCAAAACTAATTGCAAGGAAGCATTTTACTAAAATAAATTAATTTTTTTTAAAAAGGATGAGTCCAAATGCAAGTAAGATGACATAAGATGTAAGCAATGTCCCAAGACTGGATCTGGACTTGAACAAAATCATAAGACTGAGCATTTTTGGGGAAACTAGGCATATTTTAATATACATGTGTGTTAGATGAAGTGAAAAACTTAAAAGGAATGGCAAAAGTCGCTAGTTGCAAAAAGAAAAAAAAATCATGTATAATATTATCTCATTTTTTAAAAAAAAACCTACTTGAAGCTGCTTGGTGATACTTGGGTTCTTGGAGCACAGTGGTTATATTGACTTTGATTTTCCTTCATCTGTCCTCCTTCCATCCCTTCCACTCTTCCTCTTCTGTCTTCTCCTTCTCCCCCCATCCATTTCTCTTCTATTTCCTTCCTGTTTCTTTCTTGACAGGGTCTCATGTAGCCCAGGCTGGCCTGAAATACACCGCGTAGCTGAGGATGACCATGCTGCTTCCACCTCCCAACTGCTGAGGTTACTGATATGTATCACATAGATGAGTCATTTTTTTTGAATTTTCTAAAATAAGCCTATTTTGATTTTATAACAAATGATTATTTCCAATTAAAAGGCCACTATTTTTTTCAATTTAGAATATAATTATATATCATTTCTCCCCTCTCTCTTCTTCCTTTCCTTCCCTTTTATCTCTTATCACCTTGTTACTGCAGGGATTCAAGGGTCAAGGAATTTTCTATACAGAAGCTATAGCAGCTGCTTGTAAACAGAAGCTGTGGTAAACAGAGCTTTTTTTTGAAATTAATTTTTTATTGGATATTTTATTTACATTTCAGATATTATCCCCTTTCCCCATTCCCCTCCCAGAAACCCCCATCCCATCCCCCCTCTTCCTGCTTCTGTGAGGATGTGCACCCCCCAAACCCCCACTCCCACCTCCCTGTCCTCGAATTCCCCCACGCTGGGGCATCCAGCCTTCAATGGACCAAGGATCTCCTCTCCCACCTAAGCCTGCCAAGGCCATCCTCCCCCTACATATACAGCTGGAGCCATGGGTCCCTCCCTATGTGCTCCCAGGCTGGTGGTTTTTTAGCCAAGGCTTTTAACTGAGAGTGTTTTTGAAGGGGCCAGCAGTAACAGAGGAAGATCTTTGGGGCCTGAAGCCATAGTGTCCATCTAAAGCAATTTAAGGAAAGAGGATTCCCTGCTTGGGAGTGACCTGACCTCGTACGGGAATTATGTATCTCTGTTGTCTTGATAACACATCAGGCTTCTAATACCTAATGTAATTGATTGCGTGACTCCTGCAACCACTTTTCTCTTATTTTTTTTCCTGTGTTGTTTATGTGTTTATACTTGTTAGTATGGCAGTGGACATTTGGGTACACATACACATTGCGGGGCTATGCATTAATAGTGTGGGTGTGGGCATGTGGGCATTCAGGTATGCATATGTCTATGTGCATTATGTTGCATGTGGATATGGTGTATATACTTGTTAGATTTGAAATTTTTTTAATTGGTTCTTTGTGAACTTCACATCAATCACCCTAATCCCACTTATGTCCCTCTCCCCTCATACCTGCTCCCCACCCTTGCAACCTTCCCATAACAGAGAAAAAGATCTCATGGAAGCAGTAATGTGTCATATTGTGTCCCACACTTCTCTCCACACTTCTTTGCTTGCATTCTTATTCTAGGCTATGGATCAATAAACTCCAGCATGGACCACATCTGGCTCAAGCATCAGTCTTTGTCAATCAAGTTCGTTTGGGACACAGCTCCACTTACTGGTTTGCATATTGTCTGTCACTGATTTTGTAGAGTTTAATCACTATGATGCAGACTGTATAAAACATAACAAAGCACAAAACATTTACTATGTGAGTTTAAAGTAAAAGTTTGCAGACTCTTGTTCTAGACTCAGCAGAAAAATGTTTCAGTGGGCACTGATGAAGGGGGCAAATGCCCACCTTTGTTTCTCTGAGCAAATCGATGCTTGATTTCTAAGCTTCATTCTTTCCTGATCTGTGTTCTCATTGTAGTTTGCGTTTTATTGGCCTGCAAGGCTGGAAGACCAGACTATGACAAGTGACAGGAAACTCATCAAGGTGCATGCTACCTCATGAACCTTATCAGTAAGTAACAAAATTGGAGTTCCTTTCACCTAGCCAAAATCTACTTACGCTTTTTAAACGTTTATTTATGTGTTCTGTGTGTATGCATGTGTGCATTTGGATGAGTGCACATGTGCCGTGGTGGATATGGTGGTGCATGTAGTGATGGTTGTGGTGATGGTGTGTGTGTGTGTGTGTGTGTTTGTTTGTGTGGTGTGTGGTATGTATGCAGAGTGTGTGTGTGTGTGTGTGGTATGTATACAGAGTGTGTGTGTGTGTTTGTTTGTTTGTGTGTGTGTGTTTGTGTGTGTGTGGTATGTATACAGAGTGTGTGTGTGTGTTTGTGTGTGTGTTTGTGTGGTGTGGTATGTATACAGAGTGTGTGTGTGTTGTGTGTATGTGTTTGTGTGTGTGTGGTATGTATACAGAGTGTGTGCGTGTGTGTTTGTGTGTGTGTGTGGTATGTATACAGAGTGTGTGCGTATGTGTTTGTGTGTGTGTGGTATGTATACAGAGTGTGTGTTTGTGTGTGTGTGTGTGTGTTTGTGTGTGTGGTATGTATACAGAGTGTGTGCGTATGTGTTTGTGTGTGTGTGGTATGTATACAGAGTGTGTGTTTGTGTGTGTGTGGTATGTATACAGAGTGTGCGCGTGTGTGTTTGTGTGTGTGTGTGGTATGTATACAGAGTGTGTGTGTGTGTGTTTTGTGTGTGTGTGTGGTATGTATGTTTGTGTGTTTTACTGTGCCTGGTGTATGTGTGTGTTCCCAGAGAAGCTTGTGAGAGTTGGTTTTCTTCTACCATATGTGCTGTAGGGATCAACCTCAGGTCTGCTGAGCCCTCCTTGGTGCCTCTGATTTCATGTAGACACCACTTCCTTTCAGAAGCCTCATCAGACTCATTACCCAGATTTTTGCTGCCTGATCATGCCTCCACTCACCTTTTCCAGGAGTTGCAAATCTTTGATCGACTCTCTTTCTACTGCAGTGGACAAGGGACATATTCACTGGTACCATGATAGTTTACAAGGGGTGTAGCTTCAGCCATGTCACATCCAACTTCCGTTTTCTCAAGTAGAAGGGGGGATAATAACAACAGTAGTTACATAATAGAGTTATGAGAATTAGAGATTCCATTAGCTAGTTAGTAAATACTTGTTAAACAAGGGAATGAATTACATATGGGGAATTGTTTCCGATGTACTGGGACTGAAATCTGTCCTGGCAATACCTAAAGTAATTAGGATTGTTTTGTTGGCCATATTTGGACCTGCAATACACTTTTCTTATATTCTCTACCTAGAGTGGAGATATTAAATTATTCTCCTCTTCTTCTTCCCTGCCCTTCCTCCCCCTCCCTCCACCTTTCTTTTCCTTCCCCAGAGTCTGTCTTCTACCACTAAGATGCACCCCAGGCCATCCTACATTTATTTAATCAACACTAGCAAATGCCTGTTGTATGCCTGGTAATATGATACATGTTTGGGATATAAGAGGATAGACACAATCTCTCTGTTGTTTTGGAGTTTTCATTATAGTGAGGTAGAGACTCAATAGAAAAGCAAACCAGTGTGTAAAATACTGTTACAGACTCTGATAAATGATAACAGGCTACATTCGAGTAGTTGAGGAAGGCTGTTACGTGACTAGTGATCAGACCTATCTTCTTTGAAGAAGTGGCGTTTGACATGTTGTTGGAAGAATAAGCCAGCCATGCAAAGAGCCAGGGAAAGGATACTTTAGACACAATGATAAAGTAAAGAAGCCTTGTAGTCAAAAAGGTTTTGGCATGCTCTGTGGATGAAGGAAGACAGGGGAAACTCAAAGACTAAAGTGGTTGGATTTTTTTCCAGGTGTAGTGGGGAGCCATTCACAAGTTTTAAGAGGGACAGTGATAAGAGTGTCTCTATGAACTGTTTTTGGTATTGTTTAGTTATTTCAAGCCAGGGTCTCCCTATGTAGCCATGCCTAGACTACAACTGTCTCTATAAACCAGACTGCTGTCAAACTTGTTTGTGAACCTCCTGCCTCTGTCTCCCAAGTATTCGGTTATGTGCCTATGCCACTGTATCTGGCTACACTGTTTTATAAAAAAAAGATAAAACTGTGCAGCTATAATTGTAGCACTGTGAAGGCTGAAGCAGGAGTACTGTGAGGTCAAGGCCAGCCTGGATTACATAGAGAAGCCTCTGCCTCTGAGTGGTAGATAGACCAAGGGCCACAAAAGATATCTGTGTTCTAACCTCCCCAAACATATAAATATGTTACCTTTTGGGACTTAAAGGACTTCTAGGGTCTTGTGGGTTTTTTTTGTTTGTTAGTTTTTTTTTTTGTGATTTTTCGAGACAGGGTTTCTCTGTGTTGCCCTGGCTGTCCTGGAACTCACTCTGTAGACCAGGCTGGCCTCGAACTCAGAAATCCGCCTGCCTCTGCCTCCCAAGTGCTGGGATTAAAGGCATGCGCCACCACTGCCCGGCTCTAGGGTCTTGTTAAGGATCGTGAGATAGGAAGACTCTGGATTGTTCTGGTGACCATAATATAAGAGGAAGGCAGAAGGCCGGGCAGAGGAAGTAATGGGATGGTGGAAAATTAGAAGTGCTGTGCTGCATCCTAGAAGATGGATGGAGGGGTCATAAGTCAGGGAGGATACAGGCCCCTTGAGAATGGAAAAAAAAAGCAATATTCTCCCCTGCAGCCCTTGGAAGGGATACAGCCCTGCTGACATTTTGATGTTAGTACTGTGAAATCCATTTAGATGTCTGACCCTCTGGGTTGTAATATAATAGTCTTTGCTCTTTTGAGTCACTAACCTTGTGGCAATTTGTTACAGGAACTCAATGTGATAAGTGAAATCAAAACCTGATGTGATTAGCAACCCACAGGCAAGTGAGCAGAAAGGTAAGGGGCAGGGCAGAGGTGGAAGAGAAGGGGTAGGAATACAATAATGTAAAAAATATTCATTTTTATTAGTTTTAAATGTGTGTGTGTGTCTGTGTGTGTGTGTATATATGTATGTATGTATGTATGTATGTATGTATGTATGTATGTGTGTGTAGCCCTTGAGCTGGAACTAACCCAAAAGCCTCTTTTCTGAGAACTACCTCTCATGGTACAAGAAGGTGCCATGGAAGCTTCCAAAGGAGGGAAGCAATCAACAGTCCTTCTTGGCTGTGATGCCTATGAATCACAGCAAAGATCAGCATGGTGCAATAACCCTAAGGGGCAGCAGTGGTACACATACCTTCATAGTCACCAAAAGCTGTCTCATTAATTTTGAGACCGCATTCAGAGGATCCATGGAGGATGCCGGATTCTTCGTGCTGTCTTTACAATGTTTTTGATAAGTCTAGACCTGTTTCAAAATGAAAATTTGAAAATAAAACATGACCGATTTACTTCTTACACAAACAATCCTGGGTCATTTGTTTGGTTTGTGCAGTAGGGTTGGGAGTTGGTCTACAGAGTGAATGGAGAGACCAATCAGAAAGCTAAGGCACTATACCAGGAGATTAAGGATAGTGGATTGCTTAAGAAAGATAATAATAGTGGAGATGGAGAGGAGTAGGTGGGTTCAGGAGGTGCTTTGACCTCTCATTTGGAAGGCTCTTTTACAGGAGAAAGGAAGAAAAAGCCTTATTTGAAAAGATTATTCTCCATACACTCCCTTTTGATAAAATGTGGGACCAAATAGGCCTCATATGTCTTACATGCCTGACTGGTATTTTCATTGTGGATTCATAATCCTCTGTCTACTAACGTAACGTGGACTGTTTATTTGGGTGTTTTTAATTTTCTCTATCTTTTCCTCCATAGTTATTACACATATGGGAGAAAACAAGGTAAGAATCTTTCTTTCATTTCCTGCTGTGTTTACCTCTGCCAAGGACCTTTCTCTAGATAATCCCTCTGTGTTCTTTTTCACCAACATTGTGTTGCCACTCAAATTGTGACCTTTATAAAACGCTGCTGGTCTATTGGGATTCCACACAATATGTCCTTTCCAATATCTAAGTTTTTCTGAAGAATCTCTTTTTGTTAAAATTTTCCTTATTTCAAGGCTCAGCTAGAGAATCATTCTGCTTCAGATTTACTTAGTCTAAAGCCATTCCTTGACAAGTGAGAGTTTTTTATTTCTATGTTCACTTAGTCAGTCATGCTCATTGTATTCCACTTGTTTATAAAACTGGCTATATTTTAGTTTCTTTGACAAGTCAAAGCTTTACATCAGTTATTTTTCCCTTTATTATCGGATATCAAAGAAGCTTAACAGTGATATAAGTCAGTAGATCTTACCATGCACTTTTATTCACTGTTGACTTTACCTTGTTCACATGAGTACTTCTGTGAAATATAGTTGTTCATTCTTTGCTTTCCGTTGCTTCTGTGAAGGCCTCCCCCCCCCCCCCCCCCGTCTCTACCCACCTCCCCTGTGAAATGTTGTCTCTTGCTGGTGTCTTCTCCATTATAACATCAAGAACAACCTGTTCCTTCCTGGCCTGTTGTTTGGTTGGAGCTGACTCCACCAGAGGGCGCTCGAGGACTTGACTCCGTCCAGCACTAGCCAGATATTGGACTGCTGTTACACTCTGTTTCAGTGTGATTCTGCCTCTGTGTCAAGATTTCTCCTTTCCAGATCTACTTCATTTCATCTACAAATATATTTTAGTGCATACTTTATGTCACGTACTATAGCAGATGCAGAAGCTTCCCCAGGCCATGGAGCAGTTAAGCAAGGCTAAAGAACAAAGCACATATTCTACTAGACACAGATAAACAGGACAAAGGCAACACTTTCTGAGAACTTGTAGGCCATTACAACAACTTGAACTTTTTTATGCAGTATGAGATGTTCCCTGAAGGGTGTATTGCTATCTCAGCCCTTTTCTCTCTTTGTTTTTCAGCCATAACCTGGGCAGTTCCTCTATTGCACAGTCTCTGTTTAGATGCATGAGCTGAGGGCAAGGGGTCCGTGTGATCACGAACCGAAACCTCTAAAATCAGGTGCTCAGGTAAATATTTTCTTCTTTTTTACTTTGAACATTTTTGTTTATTTATTATTTTTATGTGTATGGATATTTTACAGGCACATTTGTTCACTAGATACATGCATTGTCCTGTGGAGACCAGAAGAGGGCGTCAGATCCCCTTGTGAGCTACCATGTAGGTATTAGCGTACTCTGCAACACCCCTGGGTCTTTGCTTTCTTGAAGAAAAAAAATGATCTCAAGTATTTTGTCACTGCAAAATGGATTAACAGAGGTGCTTGCATTTGAATGATGTCTGCTGTGTATTCCTTAACCTCCCCACGCCTTGATTTCCCACCCGTCTCCTCTCAAGTTTAGTACTACTAACACTTGCTGGAGGTTATAATGAAATTGTGTAATGATGATTAAGACATGTGAAACACAAACACAGTAGAACCTTACCTAGAACACAGCAAATAAACTCGTGTAATGTCTCTCTCTTCTCTTCCATGAATGAAACCATATTTTTATCTTTTATCACTAACACTTGGTACAGAGTACTTACTAGATACTTAATGTACCACATATAAATATAAACCAGGTTTTTCATCTTTCATCCAAACCAGTTTGTGCAGCGTGTGTGTGTGTCACATGGATCATATGTGTGTGTGTGTGTGTGTGTATATAATATATATATATATACACACACACACAGAGGGGCTTTTTACTGAGGCCACTTACTCATTCCTATGTACCACTTGGTATGGTGATTGAGTGAAAGTTCTATGATCGTAATATGGCTCATTGGGTAAGAACACTTGATGTGTAAGCATGGAGACTGACTTCCAATTCCCAGCATCCATGTGAAGGTTGTATATAGCTACCCATGCCAGTCCATGCCTGTATTCCCAGCATTGGAGGGCAGAGACAGCCAGATCCTTGGAGCTTGTTGACCAGACAGACAGACTGAAATGGCGAGCTTCTGGTTCCCTGAGAGACTCTGTCTCAAAAAATAAGGCAGGAAGCCATAGCAGAAGACTATCTTACATCCTCCTCTCAGCACCTGCATGCAGGCTCACGGGCATGTGTATTCCCTACCTCCCACATACACATATCCCTCTCACACACACAGGAATGAAGGTTCTAGAGCCTGATACCCTAGTTGGTACAACTGTTATGCTTCTTACTAGGATGAGCTTGGGGATGTAATTTAATCTCTCAATGCCTTAACTTTGTCACTTGGAAAACAAGAAAAACATATCGGAAGTTAAACATAGGGTTGCTGAGTACTCAATGGTAACCGCTAATCTTTGTCTCTAGTTAAAGGGTTTCGTTTTTGGCTAGGAACTTGTGAGGAAGAATGAAGCCTGCTCTCTCCTATCAGAAAACCCATAAGCTAGTAATGAAGACAAGGGTGAGTATGTCTAGACAGAGCCTGGCAGAGGACAGGACTGAATTTGTGGGAGGGACTGGCAGGAGGAAGAGGCAGGGAAATAAGGTTTTATAAGAAATGGAAAGCTTGACCTTGGCATCTGCTCATGGCCAGTCCTGGGACACTGCTATGTAATACATATCAAAATCTCCCCTGGTGCTTCATAAGAAATGAGTTTTGCACCAAATCTCTCCCTTCAGATCTCTTTAACAAGACCAGTTAACTAGAGCCTCCATTCTGTATTTTGAAAACCAGAGAAATCGCAGACTAACATTACACAGTTAGACCCTCACAAGTGTAGTAAGCATGGTTTTGAATATTTTTCCTTAGGAAATCCCACTTTTCTTTTGTTAAGCCAGACAACCCCCAAAGGCAGGGGGCTGCATTTCACACATCAGTCCTGTCCTCTCCTTCCCTCCAAATACTTATTTTTTGAAAAGCCTCACATTTATATTCTTCCTATTCAGTAGAGAGTGATGTGGGATTTTTTGTTTGTTTGCTTGTTTGGTTGTTTGGTTTTCCATTGTCCAGGCCTGGGGATTGTAGTTCAGTGATAACATGCTTGCATAGCATGTACAAGGTCCTGGATTCAAATTCTAGTAACACACACACACACTAACAACAACAACAACAAAACCTGGGCCCTTTTTCTAGCTCACACACTTGGTAGGAGTTTCCCAGAGGTGGGAGGACTCACTCTGTGTTTAAATTATTGAGATCAAGGACAGGGTGTGGGTAAAGGGAAATCCTTTATTCGTCTGTCTCTCAGAAAACCAATGAAGCCATTGAAGCTTTTCTGGTTCCCCCAAGTAGTTAAAAAGAACAATAGAATCAAGAGTTCCTGGTGTTCTCTGGAGCTGATTTTGGCAGATGATAAGCAGCTTGTAAAAGGGCTTATTATTTGAGTAGAGCTTTGGCTGCCTGACTTTTAAGGTTGATTATTTATTTCTCATGTTGTATAACAGGAGCATTGGGCAATGCTCAGGAGAGGCCTTCTGGGTCAGCGATGTAAGGGCTTCCGACCGTCTCCTCCCAGCAGAACTGGCTTCCAGCCACAGAGTAAGGGAACCAGGCTGTGTGTCTTGTCTCGCCTCTGTCCACCAGACAGGATTTCTCACTAGTTTTCCTTAGATGTTGAAAACATCAACATTCCCCTCTAGTCCCAAGAAAAAACAGTTCTCTGTGTGTTTAAGTTCTCAGACTTTCATTGGTAGTGTGACCTGCTTTGGGAAGATTTAAAAAACAAAAATACAGAGCATGGTCATTTGCAATAAGCAGCGGTTATGAGGCCTCTGCATCTCAGTGAGTAGAGACTTTCAAACTGGGTAGTACGAAACATCAGCCACAAGTTTTCTGTCTGCAAAGGGTGCAAGGTGGAAGCTGTCACTGACCTTTTTGTTCAGAGCAGTAAAGCATTGCACTTCCTTGCTGAGGCTGGATTCCCTAGCTTACTGAGAGATCCAGAGCTAACTTTAGACATTTCAGTGGAAGGAAGTTCTTTTTTTTTTCTCCCTATGCTAAACTTTAAAAATGGGGTTGGGCCTGATCCCACAAGCAATTGAAATAGTTTCAATAGTGGGAAACCTGGTGTTCTCTCTCTCTCTCTCTTCTCTCCTCTCTTCCTCTCTCTTCTCTCTCTCTCTCTCCCCCCCCCCCCCCCCCATCTCCTTCTTGTTTTGTCTTTGTTTTTTTTTTTTTTTTTTTTTTTTTTTTAAGTAGGAACCAGAATTTTGGAAGCAGTTCTGTATATAGATGCTGAAAATCATCATTTGTATCAGGGCTGTCAGCGACATGGAAAGAACGTAGAGGTGATGAGGCCCGGGGAGAGTTTGTGAGCTACTCAATGAATTTTGGATGATGTCTGATATTAGGAAGCTGTGTATCTCTGAGAGAGTTGCCTTGACCTTGGAGTTACTATTTCAGGAAGACCCTCTCTGCCTCAGAGACAGTGTTTTATTGAAGAATGTCTTGAAGATGTTAAAGACAATCATCCAGGTAGAATTTACTTCTCTAAAAGCAACTGCACCGTAACACTGAAATCTTTCACATTCTAGATTGATGACTATTTGGGCTCCTATATTAGCCAAGAGAACCTAGACTCTGATACAGAGATGAACAACACAGGCTTATGCATTCTATACATAAATTTTGGTGCAAACCAGTTGACTCTCTTCTATCACACAAAGAAAAAGAAAGTTCACATGCTTTAGTTGCCAACAGGTGACACATACAGTTTCTGCATACATTTCATTGACACGCATTAGTTCCTTCACTTCAATGTAACTGCAAGGGGTTAACGAGCTATGATGAGGTATACCTGTTAGATTTGCTGGCTATTGGTGTTTGCTGCATTCTCTGGGTACCAACTCATCATTGATTTCACACCCCATTTACAGGGAATGAATGAATGATGCTGACTTTCCTCAAGACAGAGACTGGACTGTGAGCGTCAAGCCACCCCTCTGTCCCACAGACAGTGCTTGCCTCGCTTAAGGAGAGGTATGACTGGCCCATTTGTCACAGTTTGTTTCTTTTTTTCCCCTCCATTATCCACCATCACAGACACACATTCTCCTGGCTGCTTTTCCCCCAAGAATCACACCAAGAACATAAGAATTGCCCAGGTCAAACACTTTGTCATGCCAGTGCTGAGTCCTAAGTCTGGCTGGAGCGATGCAAGCCTTTAATAAGAAGGTGCTTTTTTAATGAGAAGTCACTGTCACAAGGCTGGCACAGGCCATGCCTTGGATCTGTAGGGCTCCAAAGCCTTAGGCTTCTTTCACCACAAATCAGTTCATCTCTCTGACAAAGTTAGGTGAGCAGGATTCCTTATTGTCCTTAAGTATCACAGAGACAGGGAAAGTTAATTAGTTCTCCTCTATGAAGAGTATCCAATGGAGAATTCCCCCAGTTTCTTACTAGAAGGCTTTCTTAGAAGGAATGTAAGAGGAAAAATAGTTTGCTTTTCTTCACCTGACCATAGAATTTAGCTAAACCGTAAGCTCTGGAGCACATTAGTGGAATGTGTACACACACACACACACAAATACACACTGGACAGATAATCCTGTGGTACTTGTTGACTTTGGTTGCCTATACTTGCAACAGTTTCTTGTTCTCTTTGTTTTGACTCTCAGAGATAAGTATATTAAATATTTCCCCAATATCTTGACTGTCTGCCATAGAAATGGGATGGCTGGTGCCAACTTAGATCAAACTGCAAAGAACTAATCTGCCAGAATTTCAGCTCACCTTATGTTTCTGGCATGTATATTTTTCTCAAGGGTAGTCTCTTAAACCAGATGAACATATGTTTTTTGCTCTGTGGATAATAGGTTGGCTGGTTAGCTAGGTGGCTTGGGGACAAGGGGAGTGGGGGAGAGGGAGGGAAAGAAGTGTAAGGAGGAGGAGATAAGAGCTGGGTCTGAAATAAGCCCCACTAATTGGTTTACATTTCCCTTCTTTTAAGCCTCCATCCTATGTTCTATGCAGTGCTTGTTAATTGCAAGTCTATATGAGACAAATGCAATTAATCTGTTCTTGAATAGAAATCATATCCTCTTAGAAAATCAATGCTAATTTTAATGTGTGTGTGTGCGTGCTGCACACATGGGAAAGCATGCATGAGAGGCTAGTGTGTGAATTTTTTGGAGCCATTCACCTTGTTTTTCAAAACAGGATCTCTCATTGGCTCACTATTAGGTGAGTCTAATAACTGGAGGATGATGACAGATGACCTGTCTCTGCCTCCTCAACGATAGGGTTATAAATGTGCACCACCATATCTGCCCCTCCCCCTTTTTATGTAGGCTCTGGGATTTGAACCTGGGTCCTCATATTTGTGTGGCAAGCCTTTTACTAACTGAGCTTTCTTCCCAGCCCCTGGTTAAAAGAATTTTTAGGATTAGATGCATTATTGACTTTTATCATAGTTTATAATTTAAATTATTTTCATGTATAAATCACTATCTATACATGTATATAGCATGCATTTATAATTTTTTCTCAGTTTTCTCAGATTGACACATTTTTAGGGTTTCTTTGTTTATCTGGTTGCCATTCTGTTTCCCCTTCTTTCTTAGTAGTCACACCTCAATTCCTGTTTCTCATGTTCGTGTCTGCCCTCCCTGTTTTATCCTGCTTGGGATTGTCACCCACCTTACTGAATTCCCTTCTTCATCAGCAAATCTTAAGCTTTATCATAGTTTTGTATCTTTGATGTTTAATAAACTTTTAAATCTGTGAAGATATTTTCCTTTGAGCCATTGGAAATTTCTCAGACTTATGGGATATTTCCATGGAATTGAAAGTATAATTCACCTTGAACATGAGATTATTCTATTGTACTTCATTCATCTCTGCAAATATCTGGAAACAAGAACAAAGTAGAGGGCAGGTTTACCCTTTGTGAATTATTCATTTATGAATGACAAGAAATCATTATGCCATCCAGGCTGGCCTCGTATTTGTGAATTTCTTCCCTCAGTCTTTACAATGCTACAACTTCTAGAATGTGCCACCATGCCTAGCTAATTCTTCCTAATTTAAGAAACACAATGTATATAATACTTTAAAACACCAAATTAAGCATTATTTGAATATATAATTTTTTTCTTTCAAAAAAAATTTGGACCCGGAGAGCTGACTCAATGCTTAAGAGTATGTACTAGCCTTTTAGAGAACCTGTGTTCAGTTTCCAGCACCCATAATAAGCCACACACAACATCATGTAAGTACAACTCTGGTGGATCTGATGCCCTGTTCTGGCCTCTTCAGGCATTTTTTTGCAGACACATAAACAAAAATAAAATGAATCCTTTTTAAAAAAAGAATAAGATTTAAAACAAGTGGACCAGTCTAGGTTCAGAAATTATGAATAACTTTTCCATCACCATTCTTTGATGTCCAGACCAAACTGATGAGATAATGACCTGTGAATTCGGTGCTAGAACTTCCTTCCTAGCAAAAATAATATGGTATAGGCTGATGGCAACGGCTATGTATTCTGTGTAGGTAAATGATCTCACAGAGGCAGAACTTTGTTAGAAGTCTCTCAAGGACAAGAATTCTAGTATCTAGGCAACTTCCTTTTATATATTGTGATAGCTAGGTTTGAGGTCTGGCCCAGCTCTCCCAGTGGAATCTTGTAGAGGATGTGGACACAGTGGCCGTTTAGCTGATGAGGTGTTGCAGACAATAGAAATACAGAACTTTCCAAGTATTGCTTCTGAATGTAGTGATTGATGTCTGAGGATAGGAGGAAGAATGGTTTTCAGTATAGATTGTCAGATGAGTCAGGAGTTAGGAAAGTAGTCCTAACTTATAAAAGTATGGAACACATGACAAGTCCTGCATGGACATGGTAAATTGTATATGTTGCCTTTCTTTCCATTGAGGTCTTTCCCCACCCTGAGGACTTTAAGAATGACCTCTTAGGAAAGCAACAATATCAACCAACCAGAGCCCCCAGGGTCTAAACCACCAGCCTGGGAGTGCTTAGGGAGGGACCCATGGCTCCAGCTAGATATGCAAGGGAGCTAATATATAAGTGGGAGAAGAGATCCTTGGTCCCATGAAGGCTGGACATCGTAGGGGGTGGTATTCGAGGGTGGGGAGGTGAGGTATGGGGGAGGGTAGGTGGGGGTACACCATCATAGAGGCAAGAGGAGGGGGAAAGGGATAGGGAGTTCCTGGGAGGGAGGGGGGAAAGGGGGTAAGGGGAAAACATCTGAATGTAAATAAAATTTCTAATAAAAAAAAAATGACCTCTTAACAGCTGAAATATAGTTGCTGAGAATTCACCTAATTTAGCTAACTTCTGATCGGTGGTTTGTTTGTTTGTTTGGTGTGTGTGTGTGTTTGCACGTGCACGCCTGCATGCATGCATGTGATTGGGTTACCCTCAGGGTCTGCCTAAACTGAAGCTGCCTTTCTAATACCTTCAGTATGTATAGTTCCCCTGGGAGCAACCTTGAGCAGTTTCTCTGTGGGAGACTGCCCCAGCATTGTCAGCACTTAAGCATTTTCTCAAAGAAAAATCTGGCCTGGCCTCAGGTTTGTTCTTAATTGTTCTTTCCAGTATTCTGTCACTCAGAGGTCTGAGCCAGGGAGTTGGATGGAAAAGAGGCTGAAGGCACAGCCTGAAGTCAGGCAGATATTCAGTAGCAAAGAAAGCACTTAGCCCTCAGCCAGGCTTCTGGCATACTCATGCTCTGAAAATTTGATCCCAGCTTGGAAAGAAAGAAGACTTGCAATCTTCCCCCTGACATACACAAGTATCACCGAAGTTGCAAACTTTCTTCTCCGGACCTTTTCCTAATGACTTATTTACAATAGCTCTACAGAAATTTGCAATCTAGTTTCCTAGCAGTACAGATTAGAAGCAACAGGAAGAGATACCAAAGGCTGGGAAAGGAGGGACGAGACCCAGAACTACAAACATGGAATGTTTCTATTGAATTCCTGATAACATAGGGAGAAATAGAAAAATAGCAAAATATAACATAAAAGATGGTGCTATTGTGGTTTCCTAGAGTTCTATGGACAAAAGTTCAAAGGGGGAAAGAAATGTGAGATCCAACAGACATGGACAGTTGAGAGGTAAAGGCAGGGGCACTGTCAGTTTGAGGACAGCCTGCGAGACCTGACTCAAAAAACTAAAACAAACAAAGAGGACAGAAAAGTAACACAGGAGGCAAGCAAATTTTGTATATTATCAAAACATTGCTAAAAGTTTTATTTTTTATTATGTTTTGCATTTGCCTCCATTGTGACTCAGTCAATGGTAAAGTGCTCACTTAGCATTCATGGAGACTTGGGTTTGACTGTTAACACACCCAAAAGAATAGTGTTCAAAAGGCCCTCACTTCGTCCAAAACTAAGCTTTTCTAAATCTGCTGTAGCTCATCTATGCTTGAATTTTTAATGTTTACTGTAGTGAGAATATGGTGCTTTTTATAAGAACATGAAGCCTGGAGTTGGTGAGAGTGATTCAGATATTGCATCAGACATGATCTGCATACAAGATTCAGTCACTCCCTGATCTGCCACCCATAGGGGAACTGCATTTTGAATTCTGTCATGGACCCCACATCAGTTACCCATATGCTTTTCCTTGCTTTTTAATTTTTTTTCTGCCATTGGCCCAGGTGCTGCCTTTATGGAAACCTGAGCTATGGAGCTGGGCAGTTCAGGCATGGAGGCCCCTAACAGGAAGTGACTTCAGTCCTCACTCATGTCCCTGCTGGATTGTAGGATTGTCACAGTGTTTTACTGTGTTCATGAACCAGTTTAGCCCATTTGTCAGCTCTTCTGAGTCAGAGACCTAGGCAAAGCACACAGAGTGCTGCCCAGATGCGACTCTTGCGTCCTGTTCTGTTCACATGGCTGTGGACTTTGTTACCAGCTTCTGTGAACTGGCTGGCCCTGGGTGCGAGACAAATGCTGCTTCAGCCAGAACTTTCTGCTGCTGCCACATGCATTTGCAATTACCTTATTTCACTTGCTTGCCGATTAAGAGTCTGGCCACGTTACCACTGCCAGCAAGGTCTGCTTTCTTCACTGTGCTCACTGGCCTCCTACCTCTACCTCGTGACAAAGAGTATGACTGACTTGGCTCAAAGCAAAGAATCGTTGAGGCTGCAGAGCCCATAAAGCAGCCAGAAACATGTCTCACTCAGCCCATGCCTTTATAATTCCTTTGCTCAGCCTTCTGCTATGCTTGTCTTTTCTAGTCCTTACTGTTTGTTACTGAGAGATGATTTCTCAGGAAAGTCACTGTATGTAATAGTGTTTAAGGATGCTTTCTTAGAGATTTGGAAGTACTATGTACACTATTAGAATACTGCAGAGAACTCTACTGGTAATCAGGAAACCTGAGTTCTGACCCTGGATCAACTAAGCAGTGGCTGTGTGATCTTGGACAAATTTCTTATTCATCTGCCAGTGGGGTGGGGGGTGGGACTTGCACTCTGAGATCTAAGCATTAAACCTTCCATTTCTGCTCATCTGTCTTCTAGAATTCTCTTTCTCCCCACCCCAACCACCCCCTCCCTATGTCTCTTTTCACCTAAACCCCTTCTTCCAGAAATAGTTACTTATCTGTTTTGTTTGTAAGCTGCTTCAGTGATATGGTAAGATTTGGAATCGTGAGATATGTGAGTTTTTATTTTGGAGTTGACATATGGAATTCAGGTTTAATAAAGTTACTGTAGTCCCATCTGG
This sequence comes from Mastomys natalensis, assembly GCA_021653895.1. NCBI lineage: Eukaryota > Metazoa > Chordata > Mammalia > Rodentia > Muridae > Mastomys > Mastomys natalensis. The sequence goes on along the minus strand of JAJTUV010003287.1, from coordinate 124,739 downwards.
AATTTTAAACACCAAGTCACAGGGAGAACATCCAAGTTAACCACCGACAACGCAGTGAGGTTGGTGACCAGACGTTTCCATTTACTCTTTTCCGAGTGTCCTGGGTGGGAGGAAATATGCTGACCCTCAAGGAGCACTGTCTGGGAAAAGCAGGGGGAGAGAGAGAAAAGGATGAAGCAGTGAACTTAGACAAAGGTACCTCATAGTGGTGGACTTCAGTTAAATGTCCACTGCTTGGCCAAAGAAGACAGCTATTGTGGTCCTGATCTTGCATTCTGCCTATGTTGACTTGTTTGCTCTAGTTGGCAAGCCTTCTTTCTCCTCTAATTCAGAAGCCTCCCACTCTTGCTAGCTCTGCCTCTTCTGTCAAGCATAATGCAAGCAGGCAAACCACCACCACCTCCTCCTTCTCCCTCCCTTCCTCCCTCCTCCCTCTTCCTCTTCCTCCTTTTCCTCCTCTTTCTCCTCCTTTCTGGAGGATCACTCAGTTACCTAGCTCTCTTTTAGGTATACAAAATGAATACTTATTCAGTGTCTGTCTTCTGGCTGGATGACCTCTGCTACTCCATTACGCTCTTTTCTTTAGCTACAAGAAAGGTTCTTGGGAGAGTGCAACTGTTCTCTGGGCCCTCCAATCACCACAAGTCAAATGATTCACTAATATTCACAATACTTAAAACAGAATTTTCTCACAGTAAGGTCTATAACAGCATAGGATTCAAAACAAGGCAGCAGGAAAATATATGCGCTAGATTTGGACAAGTCTTATCCAGGGCAACACAGGAGCAACAAAAATGAGTTACTAGGACACTTGCTCAGAAAGGATTGCCTGTATGTCAGTTTCTGAGCCCTTTCCAGAATGAACCTCAGAGTCCCAATCTGAAAACCTGGTACTTATGAATCTTCCTAAACAACTCCAGGAAGTCCCGATCAGCTAGTATGCCCACTTTGTTGCTCTATATCAACCATCAAGACACCACCAATTAATGGCATGAAGGTTACTCAGTGGGCTGGATTCCCAAGGGGGTAAGCCTGGAGCACTGATCATTCTGTAGCTCTAGTTCATGAAGGACTGATCAACCAGGCTTTGTGTATTAACCCTTTGAACAAAACTCTCAAAACACTTGAACACATCGCAGAGTCCTTAGCATGGGAGAACGTAAGACTTTGGCCTGTGCTCCAATGCTCAAGGCTCTTCTATCCCAGAGTGCTCTCCATGGCAAGTCTTGAAAAGCATTTTGATGTCTTGGCGTGTTCCCATCTAAACTTGTACCACCATCCTCCACCTTTACCTTGCTCTTCTCTCTCAATCATGGCCAGCAGCATTCATTCTGTTGCTTAAGCTGAGATCTGTCAGTTGTCCTTTCATCCTTTGTCCTTGTCTTCTCCTTACCTCATACAGATAACAGGAATGCTTGTTGATTCTGATCCAGAGGCGTGCATCAAATGCAGTCATTTCACATTCTCCCTGCTGCCACCACCTTTCATGTGCTCTACTCAAGTCCTAAATGCTCTGCTTGTCTTCCCCACTCATCATCTGGAAGGTCCCTTCACAGTGTATATGAGAACATGCCACTCCTGGATGTTCCTTGCCTTCAGTGGCTTCTGAGCATACGTGGAAACATCTTTCTCTTCTGTTTATTTATGCTGTACCTCCAGGCCTAGGGAATGGGTTTTCTTTCCTCCTTCCAGAGATAGTCCTCGTAAAGTACTTAAATTCCCCTCCCTGCATCTTAAATTTGTTTCCTCTCCTGACTCCTCATAGAGGCCTTTTTTTGACCCCTCTATTTAAGCATCTCACTGCCCTTGTTTTACCTGAAGCCATGGTTATTTACTTACACATTTTGTCACTATACTGACTAGCTCATGAGAGACCGATGTCTGTCTTATTCACAGTGTTATCTGAGGTTCCTAGCACTATGCCATGTTTAGAGTAGCCATTACTTGCTAATGAACTCTAGCAGAGTATTAAAATTTCATTTGATTACTTAAAATTAGTGGGCTGGTCTCTAGCCCCCAAAGGTTTATTTACACTCTCTGCTAAAGAAGTTGAAAAAAGAAACCCCAGAAAAATTTTTTTTTTTTTTTTTTTTTTTTTTTTTTTTTTTACTTTCAGCATCTAACCCAGGGCATTGTCAACATGCTCGATGGCAGGAGCAATGCGGAAACAGAAGGGCCACCTACAGCAGGAAGAATCTAGATAGCCAACTTTCTTTCTAGTAGTGCTTTCCAGGGGTGATGTGAGGGAGGCTGTCAGGAGGGAGAGCCTAGCAGCTTGGAAATTCAATTGGAAGGCAGGAATTGTGGACAGCTGATGTCTTCTCCAGAGGAATGACAGAGCCCAGGCATTTTACCCACAAAATGTTCCTGTCCCTTATGCCTCTTTGGAGTCTGCAGGTCTAGCGTTTTTTTTTTCTTTTCTTCTTCTTCTTCTTCTCTTTTTTTTTTTTTTTTTTTTTTTTGTCTTTTCTAGATGTCAAGTTCACTCACTTTGGGGAGTTAGAAACAGGGAGCTTCAGTTGAGAAATGCTCTCCATCAGATTTCCCTATGGGCCCAAGTCTGTAGAAGCATTTTCCTTAATTAGTAATTGATGTGGGGCGGCCAGCCCATGGTAGGGGGGGCCAGCCCTGGGAAGGTGGTCTGTTTGGGTATATAAGAAAGCAGCTAAGCAAAACAGCAAGCAGCACTTTTCCATGGTCTCTACTCCAGGTTCCTGGCTTGATCTCCTGCCCTGACTTCCATGGATGATGGACTATGTACTATAAGCTGAAAAAACCATTACCTCCTCCAAGTTATTTTTTTATCATAGTGTTTATCCTAGCAATAGAAAACAAACTACAACAGTGCTCTGTGGATTGTGAGGTATCTAATACTGTCCGTTGATCATTTTTTTCTACTTAAATTCTCCTTAGGTTCTACTTAGATTCTATGATTTGAAACAAAAAACTCTAACCTACCCAATAGGCAGCAAGTAAAACAAGTGAAATTCATAATTTAGACGAGTACATTTGTTTGACGCCAGAGATGACATTTAAATTTGAACGGCAAGTGTTTATCATACCGAGTTTGGAGGCATTGTTTCACCATTATCTTTGGGGAATTAGTTTGTTGCTATGTTCTTGAAGCAGAATCCTCTGTGTGCCTTAGCTGGCCTTGATCTTGGTGTGTAGCCCAGCCTGGCCTTGAAGTTGCAAGTCCTCTTTAGCCTCCCAAGTCCTGGAATTCCAGCAATGGCTGGAAGCAGTCTTTAAAAACTGGAAGTAAAACAATATAACAAGTCAAAGAAACATGCTAAATTATAGGTTAGAGTAATTAATTTCCTCAAATATATGGGAAACATCGTGTGAATGTATGGTTTGTGGGTCTAATAAAGCTCCATATTTAAAAACGAGCACTTTCACTTGGGAGGCAGAGGCAGGCGGATTTCTGAGTTCGAGGCCAGCCTGGTCTACCGAGCGAGTTCCAGGACAGCCCGGACTACCACAGAGAAACCCTGGTCTCGAAAAAAAAAAAAAAAAAAACGAGCACTTGAGGGCATTTTCCTCTCTGGTTTTGTGCTATCCCAGTGTAGTTTCATTTTGGTTTTTTAACACAGTCATATTAAATACTAAGAGAAAGACACTTCAACCATCTTGAAAATTTGAAATTATAGTGATTCAGATTAGAAGGCATGATAAAATCATAAAAAACAAAGGTGGCAGACACCAAAAAAGTTAGCATGGTGGGTGACTTTAGGGTTTGGATGGAGCATATTACCAGGTTTCTGGGGGTAATTTACCAATTTATCATTCTTTTTCTCAGTTTTCTGAATCAGCATGCAAAGAAAGTAAGGCATTTCATCATAGTGTTTTCACCCATTGTTCTTTTTTTTTTTTATTGGAACTTTTATTACCATTTCAGGTGTTTTCCCCTTACCCCCTTTCCCCCCTCCTCCCAGGAACTCCCTATCCCTTCTCCCCTCCTCCTGCCTCTATGATGGTGTAGCCACACCACCCTCCTAGAAACCTCACCTCCCCACCCTCGAATACCACCCCCACGATGTCCAGCCTTCATTGGGACCAAGAATCTCTTCTCCCACTTATATATAGCTCCCTTGCATATATAGTAGAGCCATGGGTCCCTCCCTAAGCGCTCCCAGGCTGGTGGTTTAGACCCTGGTCACCCATTGTTCTTAATTAGATCCTTTTCCTCCATTCCTCCCTTGTTCCTCTGTCCACACCTTTGCTTTCCCTTTCTTCTCCACAGTAGCCTCTGATTCATGTCATATGTAGTCTATTACTCTCTCTACTCTTCCCCCACCCTGTCTATACCCCTTCTGCTGGATGTGTGGTGCAAACCTTTAATCCCAGTACTTGGGAGGCAAAGGCAGGCAGATCTCTTCGAGTTTAAGGTCGCTTGGTCTACAGAGGAGTTTGAGGTCAGTCAGGGCTACATAGTGAGACCCTGTTCTAATAAACAAAAAAGAAAAACAAAAATCTCTTCTCTACCCACAGAACTCAAAACACAAAAACCAACAACAACAGCACTGCTTCCAGTCTCATGGTCGCCCTCTCCCTTTATAGTTTCATCTCCTCACACATATTTCTTGATGGTGAACTAGAAAGGCATTTATAATGCTCGCTAAGCTACAGAGATGTTTATAGATTATTTTCTATAGTCAAAATTGCCAAGTAACTATATTAGCTATCATATAGGAATTAGTTTTATGGAAATATCTCCTGTGTGTTTTCACTTCAGAATTCTTGAAGGCTTTGTTATGGATCTGTGGGAATGTGGACTTCTAGCTAAGCTTAGCAGATAAGTAGCTGTAGATGTTTACCATCCTCTAAAATAGGATCTACAAAGGAAAGTGAGAGACACCAATTTGTCCTTCACCTTGGCAGACATTTTTAATACCATTTGAATTTTATTACGTGTGTGCTTGTGTGGTGTGTGTGTGTGTGTGTGTGTGTTGTGTGTGTTTTCTATTTCTGTTGTATTCTTTGAGACAAGGTCTCCCACTAGGATCTGGGGCTTGCTGATTAGGCTGGGTGTGCTTGCCAGACTGTCTCTCCATTTGCTAGGATTAGAAGTACATGGTTTATTGTTGTTATTGTTATTGTTCTAGAATTAGAAGTGATGGTTGTGGTTGTTGTTGTTGGTTTTGTGTGTGTGTGTGTGTGTGTGTGTGTGGTGTGTTTTGGAGATTGAGCTCAGGTGTTTTCACAGCAAGCTCTCCTGAGATCTGTTCATAGCCATAAGTACAAGTTTTTTAGAAAGCCATTTTAGTTTTATTTACTTATTTTTAAGTGCATAAAGGTTTGAATTCTGGGGCCTTCTGCATGCTAGATATAAAGTCGACCACTGAGCTATGTTCCTTCCACCTCTGAAAAAATTTTTTAATACATAAAATTTGCCTAAAATATTCATATTATTTTTATCCAGCAAATTTTAACTATAGGACATTGTGTTACAGAATTTATCAGTGACATACAATATGTATGTGTTGCATTATTATATATATATATATATGGCTTTTCTAAGCCAGTGTAATAGTAGAATCCAACATGTTTGCAGCCATCAATATGGATATTTTGAGTATATGCACATAGAGTAATGACATTGAAGTTGAGGGCCAAATGCTTTTGTTACTTACTATCTTCTAGTTTACTCTTAAACCTCTTTCCACAAATTCCCAATCTCTCTGTCTCTGTCTCTGTCTCTGTGTGTGTGTGTGTGTGTGTGTCACTGTGTGTGCAGTATGTACACATGTTTTGCAGGCACCTCAGGCAAAATGTAAACCCAGAAAGGGATGCCTATCCCACACTGCCTGCCACATAGCCATGTGTTATGTATCTGCTCTTTCCCCTCCACCTTATTCCCTTGAGACACTAAACCTGGAGCTGTTTCCTTGGAGTCATCCAATGACCTCTGGCTCTTACTTCTTTCCTGTTCTTTCCCTCAACAATCCCAGAGCTTTTGGAGGAGGGACACAGTTTATACGTTCTATTTAGGGCTGGGCATTCTGCAGTCTCTTATTCTTGGCACTGTGGCCAGTTGTGAGTCTCAGAAAGGCTGAGTTGACCACTGTCAAGCTGTGAATAAGCCATAGTGCCAGGCCTGAACTCTGAAATTTTATAAAATGCTGTCAATTGTAACATCTTTAAGTGGTGGGATATATAGTGACTTTTAACTTATTGTCTACCTTATATTTTTTTTATGCTCTTGATTTACAATAAATTATAATCAGAAAATAAAACCAGTGGCTCCTCTCAGATATTTCTGCCACACAAAGATATGCTGACTTGTGGGAGAAGTGTTCAGGGTCAAAGGTCCTCGAAGCAAGAAAAATGAAAATAGTTTCCTCGGGCTCGGTCTCACCTGCACAGTTGGGTGGTTCATTTTTGTTCTGAGAGCACTGGCTCCTAACTGCATACTTGAAAAGTGCCTGCCTTGTCTTCTACCTTCACATCTCAGAAACTCAAAGCTCTCGAGGCAGGGAATGGTGTGTGGACTAGTGACAAAGGGCAAGAATCAGCTGCTCTTTGAAGTTCCTAGTAAAATTGCTGGCATCCATTTCTCAATCCCACATGCCTGCCACATAGCTAAGTGTATCAGGAGGTTTGACGTATGGTCTGGTCATGAGCTGTCTCTGCCCCCTCTAGGGGGTCTGCCGGTACACTAGGGGTCAGGTAGCCTCCCTTTTGCTTTGGCAGGGCAGCCACCCTGACTAATTTAGGAGGGCTCTGATCCCCCCCCCCCAGTGGATCTTCATATTTTTGGAATGGTCTGTAAATGTTAGCTACTCCAACATCTACCAGATTACAATCAGTCTTTCCCCCACTTGGACCTTTCTGAGGAAAGACGACCCAAGGAAATGGAGCACAGTCATCCAGTCATCTGTAGGCTTGGAAAAATGTATTTAATTATTTTTGTTGCCTTTCTAAGAGTAAATTAGTATTATGGAGTAAGAGACTGAGGGAGTTTGCTAGAAGGTGAACTTAGAGACCCGGGAAAACAACCTAGTCCCCTGCTTTCTAGCTCCTACTCCCTGTGTTGTCTGTATTCAATCAAGCTGCCCCGAGCCTTGTCCACTTCATCTGAAAGCCAAGTTAAGCAGTTTTCTGAGAAACAATCCAGTTCTTGCTGGGCTCATACCAGTTTAAAGACTCAGATAATGAATTTTTGAAAACATTCAGCCTCCCCTTGTCCCATTTCCCAGGGAGTACAGGAGGTGCACAATGGAGATCACCCAGCCTACATTTTCCCAAGGCTGTATGACCTCAGTCAAACACCCTAAAAATGAGAGGCATATCTTTCTGCTTTATCTTGGCAAGGCTCAGTAAAAGACTCCCTCTCAAACTCTAAGTTCCTGGTCACGGTTCTTTGAGCATGTTGACATACTTTACTCTTTTTAGAGAAAAAAACAGAAACCATTATTGTCTCCAGCAAATACTATTTGTGTGTGTGTGTGTTTGTGTGTATGTGTTGTGAGTGAGTGTGTATGTGTGTGTGTGTGTGTGTGTAGGCGTGGTATAATGTATATTCAGGGTAAGAATACATGTGCAGGCCAGAAGAGAATACCAGGAGTCTTGCCCTTTTTTTCCATATTATTTTTTGAACAGGCTCTTTCACTGAACCCAAAGTTTGACTTTCGGCTAGGATAGGCTGGCTGACCAGCAAGCTTCTGAGATCGGGCCTCTTTGCTCCTTTCAGTGTTGTGGTTACAGGCAAGAGCAGCCTGCTCGCTTTTAATGCAGGGCTAGGAACTTAAACTCAGATTTCAATTGCTTTCATAGTAAGTACACTTACCCAGTGATCCATCTTCCCAGACTCCCAAGTACTGTTCCTTTCAGAAGCACTGACTCCCATCTTCTGGCCCTTAGTTCTTCATCACTTGTTCTCACACTGCTGTAAACTTCAAAAAGTGACTGAAACCCAGAATGTTGTCATTAACTTTCCCATCATGCAGCTCTGTTTTGGGTGCTACCATGGCCCATACATCATGGAGATGGGGCAGAGCTCCTTTCAGCCTTCCCTTTCCTACTGTGTCACTGTAAAGTGGCACCTTCACTGAACTTGTTCCTGCAGGAGCTGTTTTAGAAATCAACAGAGTGTTTCTGATCTGGGCCACGTGTTCATGTGACCGACAGCATTGGGAACCTAAGAGACAGCCAGCTTGAAACCCTCAAAGTTGACATCATATAATCCTCTGATGTTGTGCCTGCAAGAAGAGCAAGAAGAGGTTTAGGCAGTTCAACTCTTAGGTGCCCTAACAGGTCATCCCTTGGAAAACCTGTACAAACAACTCTCAGATACCCACACTCAGTCTGCTAGTCTCACTGGACTAGTTATCATTTTAGGTTGTCATTACCTTTTCCAGGCTGTATGCTATTGCTCACTTCCTTTTGATATATCTGGTTTCAGCTTGGAAAAGATGGCCATTTAATGTTAGAGAAAAGATCATTAGAGAAATAGATCTTCTAGGATTCAGAAGTCAGGTGTGGGAGAGTTTTGTGCTCTGGAGTGCCTTTTGGGATTATCTAGTGGCTTAATAATCTGCTACATCTCTTCATGACCAGGAATAGATTCATATAACTCTCATTTCTGGGTGCCTTGTGTCCTTTCTGTCTTACTTGTCTATGTAGAGAAAATTGTGTCACCTTCTAGAGTTCCTATCCCATTTCACAAGCATTGGAAATGTCAATATGAGATGCAGAAAATCTCCCATGTTGCTTTTCCCCTTAGCTCTGAAATCCATTGAGGTTGGAGTTGCCACAAGCTGCTGCACTTTATCAGCTGTTTATTCTCAGCCAGCTGGGAAGTTGGTGTGTCCTTTGAAGAACTAACCAAGTAGCAGGTGGTTAAAACAGGGTGTGGCAGGACGCAGCAGGCAGGATTTGTAATTCTAGGGGACCTTTTGTCCTCGAGGTTGTAAAGTGTTCTGGGTTGGCAATGACATGCATATAAGTGGCAATCCCTATCTGTGAATTCATAGATCTGGAGAGAGTACCTCAGATAAATTGAAACTGTGCGAAAGTGAGGGGACAGGATGGTGAAAGAAAGGGGGTTATTGCTGAGGAACTAATGAAGGAACAAAGATGAAATTTTGTGTACTTACGACAACCTCAAAATTTTCCTGATACTCCAAAAGTGAGAAGAAGCAGACAAGCAAAGGGAAAGGGGGGCTTTATTTTAGCACCTTGAGGAAGCTGACACCATTACTTTGTCTTAGAGTGGGCACTTTAGTGCCATAATGTCCTATAAGCCATTTGGTGTCTGTAAATATTCTGTCTATACTCCACAGTATGGTAGCCAACATCACCTGTTGCCCCCCATTTTGAAATTAGTTTTCTTGGAATTTTGCACGGTGTTTTTTTGATCAAAGCTACCCTTCCCACTCCTCTCTGATATACTCACTTGCCTACCCACTCAACAGTTTGTGCTGCCTAATGTACTCTTGGATGTGTAGTCTTCTACTGGAGCATGGTCAACTTGCCAGGGGCCATACTGTCCCTCCAAGACTGTATGTCCTCTCCAAGAAAATATCAGTTGCCAATAGTTCCTTAGCTAGAGGTGAGAATTTGTGCTCAACTCTCCTTTCTGTGCTGAAATTTTATCTGGCTTCAGATTGTACAGGGTCTTGTACAGGCTGTCATAACTGCTTGTGAATTCTTATGTGTAAACTTTCCTGCTGTTTATGGAAGACACCATTTCTTCGTAATCATCCTCCACCTCTGCTATTATGATATCTCTGCCTCTTCTTCTAAAAGTTCCCTGGCCCTGAGAGGGGAGAGTTACTATATGGATGCCCAATTTTGGGGTATGTGTTTTTTAGTCACTTATTTTCTGCAATTTGACCAGTTGTGGGTCTCTGTGTTAAACACTATCTGGTGCGAAGAAGGAGAAGGAGAAGTTGTTTCTTTGATGAAATTTGAGATATTTGCTAATCTATGTATATAAAAAATAATGTTATTCTGATTCAGTTTAATACTATGCCTATTTATAATGCAATAGCAGTAGTTTCTCTTCTAGGGACAACGACCTGTCTTGCCACAGTTACTTGATCCTCATAAAAGTGCCAGGTATGAGTTTTATCTTGTAGTGTGGGTCTTAAATCTAATTAGAAAATGGTTCATTACACCCATACGGTTCATGTCACTATTATAATCAGTGGACATGTCTTGCCAGGTTGATTGTTACTGTAGCTTTCAAGGACTACATCTAGGTAAGATTGACAATTACTTTTCTCCTCTGGTAGCATGCATGCATGCACCTTCCAGCATCATGAACCTAGTCATTAATGATAAAGATTCCAGATAAGTATTCGATTTCCCTCTCTATGTTCTGGTGACTCACATATAGTGGTTTTGTCTCCAATGGGAAGTTACAGTCAAGTTCTGGAGGTTACCAAAACTGAAGACAATACCCTGTAATGTTTGGGGAGCTATTGGGATCTCACTGGGCAAAAAACTCCAAAATCCATTCCTGGCACTGGGTTTTGGGGTTGTTTGTTTTACCTGTGGTATCTAGTAGGAACATTGTTGCTCTGTTATAGGGTTAATCTTATTTAACCTCTTCTTATATGTTGCATATGTATATATTTTAGGAAGCTTCTATGGTAGTAGGTGCCCATATTTTTTAAAATTATATTTAGTGTTACTTATCCATCCCTTTGTTCCCTTCTTTACCCTACCTTTCCATCCCTCACCCCCATGTATTAGTGTTCTGTTGCTGTGAAGAGATGCCATGACCAAAACAAATCTTTAAATAAAGCCTTCATCTGGGGGCTTGCTTTTAGTTTTAGAGGGGGGTTGGCACATGTGGTATGAGGCAGAAAGGCACGGTGCTGGAGCAGTGTGAGTGCTTTACATCACTGACCCTCAGGCAGCAGGCAGGAGAGGAGGGGGGTTGGTGCTGGGCCTGGTTGAGCTTTTGAAACCCCCAAAGCCCACCCCCAGTGGCACACCTCATTCAAAGAGGCTATAGCTCCTAATCCTTCTCAAACAGTTCCAATAACTGGAAAAACCCCAAAACATTCAAACTATGAGCCTATGGGGACCATTCTCATTCTAACCACCTCACCCCATTTAACCATTCCTGTTCCACAATTCCTCTTTATCTTTCATACTACCATATTCTGCATCCCCTTCCCTAAAGTCCTCCCCAAGGGTCTGATGAAGATAACCCCATTTTAGGACTGTTTCTAAGTTTCTCGCTCTCTGCACATTGTCCAGTTGTGAGTCTCCCTGTTAATTACCATCTACTACAAGAAGCTGCTTCTGTGATGAGGGTTGATCTTTGAGTACAGTTAATATGTCATTAGGAGTTCATTTGATTGCTGTCCTTGTTTTAAAAGAAAAATTATAGAAGGTTTTTGAGTCAGAGGCACTGGAGGATTCCAAGTCAACTGTCTTCCAGTTACAACAGGGCCGTTTAAACGTATGGACTCACCGAGATGGTGGCAACATACACAAAACCTTCATAGGTTCAAACCAGACAAAGCCATAGTGCTGAGAAGGAGAGTTAGACACAAAGTTATGCCCCTAACCAAAAACTGTTTGCAATTAATACCTGCTAGGAATGAGAAAATCAGCTTTCCCCAATAGAGTATACTGGGTGTACCAACCACACGCCAGAGCAGGCCCCATGCTAGGAATAGTTGGCTAACACAAAATGTATTTTATGGGATTTTTTTTTATGTGAGACATTTTGGTTGTTTATTTAATTTGAGCATTTTTATTTTATTGGGTTTTTGTTTTATTTTGAGAAGAGGAAAGGTAGAAAGAACATGAAATTGGGTGGGTAGAAAGGTAGGGAGGATCTGGGGAGAAATTGTAGGAGAAACCAAGATTTTAAAAAAATGTTTGTGTATGAAAAGAAAATTAAAAAAAAATCCCTCCTATAACCTCTTACTAATTTCCTGACATCTATGACTACTATTTCAAATGGAACACACATATCTGAAAATTCATTATGAGTACTAGATATATAGTTAGTGTGCATAAGGCATTATTTTCTTCTAATTGTATTATTTAAATTTACCTAGCAGCATGTGGCTGGTAGCTGTCCTTGGGGTGGTTTTAGCTCTAGTGTCTCAGGTGAAAAACAATCTACCACAGTGGTTTCAAAGAACAAATATCTACAGTTAGGAAGTCCCCAGCTAAATTCTAGTTTGATTCTTACTAACTCTGAAACTTTGAACAAGTCACCTAATCTCACTAAAACCATTTTCCCCTGTGAAAAAATGGATATCATAACATTGCCTATATCACAGGACTGTTAAAAAGATTAAATCTGAAAAATTCACGTAATTAACAAAATTGCCTGGCATAAATGGCTCTCAGTAAATGTTTGCTGTTATGAATTTTGATGTTAAAGTTTTAAATCCATCTTATTTCAATACTTCTGCAGTCAGCCCATTTTCTTGGTGCCATGGGTATGAGGGTAGTGATGTTTGCCCTTACTGAGTTCTATAGCAAAGGATTTTTTTTTCATTTTTTGCAATTTTATTTGCGTTCTGAACTCTGAAACAAATGCGATTTTGAAATTAAAGAAAAGATGAAATTCCAAAGTCAGAATATTACCATGGGGAAATAATATGTGTTTCATTTTCCCCATTTTCTGTTTATTAAACAGACTGTGTTATTGAGAAAAAAGCTCATGTATCCTAAGCTGGCTAAGAATTCACTACCAAGGATGACCTTGATTTCTGATCATCCTGCATATAAATACTGAGTGCTGGGTGCTCAGTCCAATACCATCAAGCCTGGTTTCATTTACTGACTCTTTACTGAGAGACTGGTGATGGTTATATCCTGGACTCTGGAGTTACATCCTGGCTTGTAAGCCTTATTTACTAACTGTGTGACCTTGAACATATTGCATAGCATCTCTAAGTCTCTGTTTCTTTATCAACTGGGCATTTACAAGTATATACTTCATATGATTATTATAAAAATTAAGTGGGTAAGTACCTGCAAGGCACTTAGAGAAGGACTTAGAACTGATACTCAGTTGAGACTTGCTGGATTTATGAAGACTTTGTACTATATTAGGTGCCAGAAAAGCAATCGGTGCTCTCCTTGCCCTCATTAAGCTAATTCTTGGGGGGAAAGACAATCATGAAAATACAGTGAAGTGTTACAGACAACAAAGATAGAAGTATGTGAGAACATCAGGGGAACATTAAGAAAGATCAAGTTCATTGGTTGAGGGCAGTCTGGGTGTTTTCTGTAGAGCTGGAGGAAAACGTTATGTGCTGGTGTTGCGTTGCAGGTGAACATTTTCACATATTAATGCAGGTTGAGTTCAAAGGATCAAAATAGTAATTGATGAATTGGTTTGTCTACTATGAGAGGATGTAGGTGGGAGATTTAGAGAGGTCAGCAAGAAGCAGTATTTGAAAGATCTTATCAATTAGTTTGAAGACTTTCCTACTTTACTTTGAATACCTTGAACCACCAAAGCATTTGTTCTTGTTGCTGTTTATTATTTCGAGACAGGATCTCAGGCAGACTAGGCTGACTTCAAGTTTTCTGTGTAGCTAGGGATTATTATTATCTTCCTGTTTTCATCTCCTAAATCCTGGGATTACAAATTTCTGTCACTTGTTGTGCCTGACTCGCTGAAGGCTTTTGAGTAGAATAGTCATTTTAGAAGGGTGACTCTGGGGTGGCATAAGGCAAAGCTGGGGGCAGGACCAATACACATCTTGAAATTAAGAGATCCTAAACTCAGTCTCTCTTAATTTTTTCCATCCTCTCTGCTAGTGATTGGTTCAGAGCCTCACACACATGCTATGCAGGCACTGTAGCATCCGGCTATATCCTCTGTCTGAAATGTCCTTCTTGAAGCCACTTCCACCTGCTACTTTCATATATCTCCAGTCATAAGAAATGACATCCTCCATCTATATATACAGTTAAAAGATTCCTGGGAGTAGTCTTCAAGAAAGAGGGAGTCTTTCTATGTAGCTCATGGTAGCCTTAGACTCCAGATCCTCTTGCTTCAGCCTCCTGCGTGTTGGGATTGTAGGCATGTACCACTACAAGCAGCTTCCTGGGACTATTCTGACTATTCTTTCCCTCATCCTCTACATCCAAACTACCAGCCAATCCCACTCTATCTCCAGGGAGCCTATTTTATATTCCTCTACTCCAATGTATCCCCTCAGTCATCATTTCGTTTACTCACTGCAGGAGTCTCCTCACTGGCCTCTTTACTTCCAATCTGTACCCAATATCCGGACCCAATGTTTAAATATGCAAATCTACCCATATTAATCTCCCTGCATCAGAAGCTTCCAAAAGGTTCCAGTTACACTTTGTGTGACACCTAAGCTCTTTTCATGGATATAATAAGATGCAGTTGTTGCTGAAATCCCTTTGGCATTCTGCCTAGAATGATTTCCTCTCACCTTCTTTCTCATTGTCTTTGTCTCAGCTTTACTGTTGGCTCCTCAGAGAGGCTTTCTCTCAATGAGGAAACCTTACTTTGGTCAGTGTCTCATCACCATTTTATTGTATCCCTGTCATTTAATAGTATTTGAAATGCCATATAATTGATCAAGGTGTTCTTTATTATGTCTGTTTACCACCACCAGATGGCAAGTTCCATGAGACTGGTGGCATCATTTGCTTTGCCCTTATGTATCTAATATCCAGCACAGTACCTAGTAGGTTTTTAATGGATATTCATTGAATGAGTGAGTCAGAATATAGATGAGGTTTGGGGAAATCCAGGAGAATCAAATGTGGCTTCTAAAGGGGTGAATGGAGGAAGGAATGCCTGCAAAGAAACTTGGGGAGAACAAGCAAAGTAGGAGGTAGAGAAAGAAGGATGCTGCAGAAGGCAATCCCAGTTCCCTCTCCAAAAGTAACCAGTGCTAACAGATGGGTGGTTTTCCTTCCAAATCATGTTCTATATATTTGCATACACTGACAAATGTTTTATATTACATGCATATGTACTTGTAGTTTTTATATAAATGAGCTCCCAGTACATGCATTATTCTATTACTTGCTTTCAAAACAGCTTTATTGAGGTATAATTCACATAACATATAATTCACAATTTAAAGTCTATAGTTCGGTTGTTTTAATATATTCATGAATATGAGCAAATATAGCCATGGTAAGTTTGTAGAATATTTTCATCAACTCAAAAAGAAACCCTATATACTTTAGCTATCACCCCTGAAGATCTCTTCTCAGCCTAACCATATTAATTCTTTCTGTCTTTATTGTTATTCTGTATTTTTGTGGTTCTTTTAAAACAGAGGTCTTACTGAGTAGTCCAGGATGATCTGAAACTCACTAAGTATCTCAGGCTGCTTTCAAACTCTTAGTCCTCTTGCTTCAATCTAAGTACAAAAATTATAGTGTGCCACTCTTTGTTGTTTTCTGACTGTCTTATTTTGCTCTGTGCCGTATTTTCAAAGTCCGTGTTGTAGCATGAGCCAGACTTCATTGATTTTATTGTTGAGTTACATATTCTCTCTCTCTCTCTCTCTCTCTCTCTCTCTCTCTCTCTCTCTCTCTCTCCTCACACACACACACCACACACAACACACACACACACACCATATTACCATGTTCAGATGTTTAGTTTTTCATTCTTTCAGTTAGCGGTCATTTTCATTGGTGTATTAATATTTAATCTTTTGGAAATTATGTGTTATTTATTGAGCATTTCCTTAGCAATGGAATTGTTGGGTTATATGCTCTATATTAAACAATAGGAAGAACTGATAGATTGTTTTTCAAAGTACCAGAATCATTATACACTAATTCATTAAAATTCTAATCTCTTTATAGTCTCAACATTTGTTATTGTCTTTGGGTATGTATATGCATACACCTTTGTTTGTGTGTATGTATGCATGTATGCGTGTGTGTGGTGTGTGTGTGTATATAGTCCAGATGACAACCTCAGATGTTATTCTTTAGATACCATTAACTTTGTTTCTGAGACAGGGTCTCTCACTAGGACCTGGGTCTCACTAATTAGTCTAGGCTGCCTGGGCAGCAAGCCCCAGAAAGACACCTGTCTTTGTGTCCACAGAGTTGGTATTATAAGCATGTGACAGCATGCTTTGCTGGAGGCTCAAATTCAGGTCCTTATGCTTGTGTGATATTTCACTGACTGAGCCATCTCCCATTACTTGTTTACTATAGCCACCCTAGGAAATGTAATTACTTGCTTTTTTGTTTAATGCATCTTGATTTTTTTTTGTTTCTTGCATGTTTAACTACTGTGTAGTGTTCCAGACCTACTATGCTTTTCAAGATCTTCCCTTATTTATCCCCTAAATTTATTTATATTTATTTAAGATTTGCATATTTTAACGTTGGCTCTGGATGTTGTGTGCAGATTGGAAGTAAAGAGGCCAGGGAGGAGATTCCTGCAGTGAGTAAAAGAGATGATGGTGGTGACTAAGGGGGTAGTTCTGTTTTTTCCATCCAGACTCAACAGTGGGGGTGGATGCTTAAATTTCTCCAGATCCAGAAGTTGTATAGCAGGTAAGGCAGAGGAATAAAATGCAGTTATTATTGGTAGTGATAAGAAAGTACTAGGCTTGAGTCATCACCCTGGTGACTGTCATGTGTGATATGTGATGGTGGCAAGGAGCTGGAGTGCATGGAAGACCATAGTAGCTGTGACTCTAGTAGACGAGGTTTTATATGAAAGTGGAAAGATGACTTTCAATTTTACTCATCTACCCGTTTCTCCTCATGAACTTTTCTGAAAATTGTATTATTCACTGCTCTACCTATAAACAGATGATTCATAACATTATATAATCTTGTCCTGTGACTCAAGGGACTCATGTGATCATCTGCTTTTACCCTGGACACTGGAATGCATGGGAATATGTCTTTAGTTATTAAGCAGGTCTCAGATTTCTTCAACTTTTAGCTTTATTCTTTATGGTGTCAAAGGCCTATATTAATGCATTCTTGGTTCTTTTAACATACAATTGACTGGTCAGGACAAATTCTAAGTGTCTCCTATGAAACATAACTCAGGATTTTATGATAGCAATTTTGTAAGCCTTCTAGATTTCTCTCTCCTAAGTTTGTGGTTATATTATAGCAGAAGCCAAGAAATCTAATTTCCAGTGAAGTATTGGTCCTTTTCTGCCTTAATTTCGGATAGCTTATTTTGAACAAGTTAATTCTCTTGTCAGCTACAACATTTATTCCTAAGAACCATGTAATCAAGTTAGAAATAAAACAGAACAAAACAAAAAAGCCCTCATAATATTTTAAATATGTTTACAATTTTTAAATTAAAAATAGATTGTTTTGTTTTTCATACAATATATTCTGGTTATGTTTTTCCTGCCCCTAACTCCTCCCAGATCCTCATCTACCCAATCCAAGTTTTTTCTGTCTCTTGTTAGCAGACAAACAGGTACCTAAAAATAAATAAATAAATAAATAATATAAAAAACAGAATAGCATAATACAAACAGAAAAGAAGAACCAAAGAAAAATACTGGAAACATGTATATAGATACAGACATGCACACATACATGCACACACAGGAATCCCATAAAAAACACAAATTCAGAAACCATAATACATAAGCAAAACACAACATTAAAAAAAAGCCTAAGCAAAGTATTATGAGACAGAAAAGCCAACAACAAAAACAAATAAAAGTGTCTCCAAATTTACTGTTGAGTTTGTTTTGTGTTGGCTATCTGTTGCTAGGCATGGGGCCTGACCATCAGTATGGTTTGTATACCAGTGAAACTCCAATGGATAAAGCTAAGTTTTCTTTGGTTGTGCTTCTCAATTGGAGATAGCTTCTGGATTCACGATGGGGACTTGTGTCTACTTGCCCTGTTAGCGCTGGCACCCCATCTGGTTTACACCTGTGTAGCCCCTGTGCATGCTGCCATAGTCACTGTGAGCTCATGTGTGCATCATTGCGGTGTCTAGGGGGCCTTGTTTCCTTGGTGTCCTCCATCTTCACTTCTTTCCACACTCTTTTTCTGCAGAGTTCCTTGAGCCCTGAAGGAATGGGTTTGGTTGAGAAATTCTATTTGGACTGAGTATTCCTGGGTCTCTCATTTTACACACTGTGTAGTTGTGGGTCTTTGTATTTGCTCGCATCTACTCTAGGAAGAAGCTTCTCTGCTTGGTCCCATATATAGCTTTCCTGGGGCACGCACAGTCCACAGGCTTCAAGTTGGGGATACCTGGTAGATACTGAGCCACCTTTAGACTTCATGTTTACAGATTAGTCTC
Source organism: Mastomys natalensis (assembly GCA_021653895.1). Taxonomy (NCBI): domain Eukaryota; kingdom Metazoa; phylum Chordata; class Mammalia; order Rodentia; family Muridae; genus Mastomys; species Mastomys natalensis. The sequence continues at coordinate 106,498 of JAJTUV010003287.1, read as the reverse complement.
ATTGTTTTTTTTTTTACTGTGCCTTTGTAGAACACACATGAATGTCCTTCTAATCTTCAATACCTCTGACCTCCAACTTGCCATCATGTGCCTATTCCCTGTGAGTATATTCATTTCCCATTGCTGCTATGACAAATGACTCTGAAGGTAGTTCCTTAAAACAGCACAAATACATTCTCATACAGATATAAAGGTCAGAAATCCTAAATCAGCTATTTCCTTGCTTCTAGATACTGCTTGCATCATTTGTCACATGGATCCTTCCTTCATCTTCAAAGCCAGAAGTACAGCATCTTCATAGCCCCCTTTCTGACTCTCAGATTCCTAAGTCATGTTGTTGCATAGTACTTTGGACCCCTTCTGTCTCTTTGATAAGGACTCTATAATTAGATTAGGCTCCTTCAGTTTCAAGACACCTACAACCTTTTTTCATATGAGACAATATAACTCCAAGGATTAAGGGAATGCCACATTTTGGAAACCATTGTTCAGCCTGCTAAAGTAGTCTTCTTTAGTGACATCTCATTTTCCTTGAGGACCAGTGCTACACAGAGTATGCCTATTGATATTCCAAGATTTTATATAAAAGGAAGAGAATGTCTTACAGTCTTTTAAACTGCTTCCAACCTGTCAAGGACTATCAAGACTTGGTTGTTCTGACTCCTTAAAATATGGTGATTCTATGAACATAGTGACAAAAGTATCTCCTAGGCTAGACAAATTACCAGCTAATTCAGTGTCCTGTCAGTATTTTCCTATTGTAATGCAGTTATTTCAGGGCCAGGCTCTTCTAGGTTTCTTCTCAAATGTGCATACATGCAGGAACACATACGCAGCCACCCACTGCTGGAAGATTGCTGTATTAACCAAAGCAAAATGTCCTGAGCTGCTTCGTGCCTAAGAAATGGTGACACTTGAAAGTATGAGTCACTCATTGGAGACTCAGCAGCAGAAACCAGTACAAAATTAGCCTTCCATCCCAGTCTAAATAACATGGCATACTCATTTCCTTCTAGCTGAGTGCAAACATAGACCTAGGAAGTAATGCGAGAGATGATGAAAAGAGAATTTTGAAAACTGTAAAGGGGAAGGCAAAATGGTTAGGACCTCCAAGGTCATACACTCCCCATTGTAGCAGGAATCCTTATCATTCCTAACCTAAAGATGGAGGACACTCAAGCCCAGCATTTCCCATCTTCCGTCCTAGCAACAGAATGGTGGATTAGCTAGATTCTTCTCCTGGCTTGGATGGGAATCCTAGCTACAATGCCAGGTGAGCATGGCAGCTCCAACAAAGGGGGTCTATCAGGGATCCACTGACAATCAGTCAAGAGAACTGACTCTACTTTTTTCAATCACACCAGAGATTTCTCTTGCATATCCTAAAGATCCACTACAAAGAAGTAAACCATAAAGAAGAAATACCATCCAAGTAGCCTGGCTCAGAATGCCATTTTGTCACAATGCTCTTGAGGGTCTGATCTTGCCCTCATACCTATCAGAAGTGCAGGCAGCATAGGCAAGGAGAATCTCACCAGTACAAGAAGAATTAAAGATTATTTGTTCCTAGAGACTATAGACTTTCCCTCCAGCCACCACCCCCATACATTTAGAGGCCAGAAAGGCTCCACTTCATCAGACAGCACCAGCAGGGAACAGTTGACCCCCAGAACATTAATCAAGCAGACCCAAAAGAACATGATGGAGCCTTTGAAACATAAATTGTCACCTAATCACAGCCAATAAAAGCAAGTCTGGACCTGTGCAGTAAACCTAGGTAAAGTAGCTCTCTCCTACACTGAAGTTTATTTAATTAGGAATCAGAATCTCCTAATAGTCAACATATTCAGAAGTTAATAAAATCACTTAAGATAATCAAGTGATCCTGAACCAAGATGGACCAAGTGGTAAAGTTATTGAATGAGGGCTTTAAAGTAGCAATTTAAAATACTTTAGTAACTACAATTATGAAAGAAATGAACAAATGGAAACTCTCAGCAAATAAAATTTATTAAAAGAATTAAACGTTTGGGTATGTAGAGAAGGGCATTCCAGGTAGTGTTCATTACCTGTCTTACTTTTAAAGTGTTTTAAACGTTTTTCATTTGTATGTCTCTGTATCTTTGGGTGCATGTATATGTGTGTGTCCTTGGAGCCGTGAAGCTGGAGTTACAGGTGGTTCTAGATTACCTAAATTGGGTGTATATCTAATCCAGATCACCTGCGTGTGGACATACAGTTTTCCTAGCACCTCTTGTTGAAGATGCTATCTTATCTCCAGTGTATGATTTTGGCATCTTTGTCAAATATTAGATGGCTATACTTACATCCACTCATGCTTTAGTCTTCTATTTATTCCATCGACCTCCATGTCTGCTGTTTTGTGCCAGTACCATGCTGTTTTTATTACCATAATTCTGTAACAGAGCCAAAAGCTGCTATGTTAACCTCTCTAGCATTTTTTTTTATCAGATTCCTTTGGCTATCCTAGGGCTTTTGTGCTTCCATATGAATGTTAAGACCCCCCCCCCCATTTCTGTGAAGAATATCACAAGATTTGGTTTTGATTGGTACTGCATTTAATCTGTAAATGGCTTTAGATAGATTTTTTTTTCATTTTCACATTTGTAATTTTAATGAGCATGGGGTATCTTTTCATCTTGTAGTGAAACATTCTTCAATTTCTTCAGAGAGGTAAAATTTTTCCTTGTGAAACTTTTCACCTCCTTGGTTAAGTCTATTCTGAGATATTTTCAAGACTATTGTGAATGCTTATTATTGGTATATTGGAAAGCTACTGATTTTTGTAAATTGATTTGGTATCCTGACACATTAATGAGTTTGTTTATTGTTTCTAAAGTTTTCTGGTAGAACTTTTGGGATATCTATAGAATCATGTCATATACAAATAGGGTAATTCAACTTCTGTCTCTATTTGTATCCCTTTAATTTCCTTCTCTTGCACTATTGCCCCAGCTAGTACTTTGAGTACAATACTGAAAAAGAATGAAGATAGCAGACATCCATGTCTCATTACTGACCCCAGAGGGATTGCTTCAAGCTTTACTCCATTTAGGATGTAATGTTGGCTATGGGTTTTTATATGTACTCTTTATTATGTTAAGGTATATCTCCTCCAGACATATACTTTAGAACTTTTATCATGAAGGCATGTTGGATTTTGTCAGAGACTTGTTCCACATCTATTGAAATGACCATGTAATTTTACTCTTTAAGTTTATTTATATGATGCATTACATTTTTGACTTTATGTATATTGAACAATCCCTGTAACTTGATTGCGGTGAATGATCCATGCATATTTGATCACCTGACTTTTTGGTACAGGTATGAAGGCATTTGATAGAGAAAGGGAGAGATGATGCTGATCTGGCTGTAACATCTGTCACACTATTGATCACCAAACCTGATTTGGCTGGCTAGCCAGCTGTCTACCCTCCCTCACCCCTACATGAATATCCCTTCCAAAGCTGTGCACTTGTTTGAAAAGGATAAGAGGGAGACACTGGAAAGAGAGGAAGGAAGTGAAACTCCAATCAGGATGATGCAAACTAAATTAATTAACTAATAAAAAGTAATTTAAAAATTAAAATAAATAAATGAACCTCTTTTCTTTTTGGCTTAAAAATGAGAGAGAGAGAGACAGAGAGACAGAGAGAGAGAGAGAGACGAACTCTCTGGTCAAGGGGTAATGAGTAGCCGAGTTCCCTTTTAGAACATTCAAACAAGCTCTCAATAGAGAAAAAAAAAGGCAGTCTTTAAAACAAATAGTATAGAAGCAGTTGCCACTAGATGTAGATGCAAAACAAGTCATCTTTGATCACTCAGCTAATTCTAACTTAACTCAGAATGGATCATAGACATGACTGTACAACATTAAACTGTAAAACTTTTTGAAAAAGCTTTAGGTGAAAAGTTCATGTTGTAGGTCTTAGCAGATAGTTCTTAGGTTTAACATCATGCTTCATAAAGGAAAAAATTAGAGTCCATCAAAAATTTAAAAAGAATCACCATAGCAGATTCCGTTACATGTGTATAGGTAGAGGTCAGGAAACTAGAAGGAGGCCCATGAAAGGAACAAAGAAATTTTTTTTTTTTTTTGCTGTGTGAAAAAGAGAGCTAACTTTAAAAAGTATTTTGGGGGCTCCAGAAACTGCACCATCAACCAAAGAACATACACGGGCTGGACCTAGGCCTCCCTGCATTTATGTAGCAGATGTGCAGCTTGGTCTTCATGTGGGTCCTGAACAACTGGAGTGGAGGCTATCCCAAGCGCTGCTGCCTGTCTGTGGGATATGTTCTTCTAGCTGGGCTGCATTGTCCCACTGAGAGGAAGCGCTTAGCTTAGCAGAGACTTGAAGTGCCAGGGTGAGGTGATACCCAGCCCCTCACCTGCTCAGAGGAGAAGGGGAGGGGGCATGGGGGAAGGATTGTAGGAGAGAATGACCAGGAGTGGGGCAGTGATCAGGATGTAAAGTGAATTAATAATATATATATGTGTGTGTGTGTGTGTGTGTGTAAAAGTATATAGATTTTGTAATTACTTATATACAATTCATGAATGCTTTAGAGGTGGGGAGCAGATTATCTGGCACAAACAGTGAATGGAGTAGATAGGAAGTTGGGTAAGATTACAAAGGGTAGCCAGAAGGATGTGGATGCATGTGATTGCTGAGTTCTGCATTGTGTTAGCAAATACAGGAAATTACATGTAGCTGATAATGTTACATAGAGCTAAATATAGATACATAAACAAAAATGATTAAAAGAAGTAAAAAGATGAATGGGTTGTAGCAATGTCCTAGTTATAGAATTATAGTATAGTTTTATAAGATGTTTTCACCTGAGGAAAGCACATATGTATAACACCACCACATTAATGACTTATGACCTAAAGTTATTTCTACGTTTTTTTTAAAAAATAAAATAATTTAGCTTAAAAGAAAGATAAAGATGAAAAAAATGAAAATTTGGGTCTTCAATGGCTTACTAAATAAATACTGAATGGATCTGGCTCATTGGACAGACAGGAAATTAAATTGACCATTCGGCTACCAGACTGACTAGTTACAATAACTTGTGACTCCCTCAAGCTTGGGTAACACCTTAGCAGTTATCTGGTGGTACACAAATACTTGGTTCACTTTCTGGAAATTCTGGGAAAATTTAACTGAAAATAGCTTTAGTAGGAAAACCAAATATTTCCTATATAAATCGCCACACTTAAGTGTAGACTTGGAGGTAAAAATCGGATATTGTAATCCTTTTTTTCCCTCAGCCCTTCTTGGCTTGTTCATTGTTCATGAGTTTAAATATTGGGCTTTCATGGATTTGTCCAACCTAACCCTGGTTACTCAGTCAGCTAGTTCTTACCACTAGAGAAACTAAGAACAGAACAGATTCTGTGGGCAGTGGCTACAGCCCTACATGCCATTGCTGGCCTAAGGCCTCAGCACACACACTCTACCTGCTTCAGTTGATCACTTTAATTCTAAGGAGCTTAGAGAGTTTTTGGAAGATTTTCTTCAAAGCCCTTATGATGGCTGATCCTTCTCTGAGAGGACACATCTTGAACTTGCCACTATTTTTAGAAGTTAAACTTTGACTTTTCAGTGCACAAAATGACGAGAAATGTGCATTTCTCAATTTTTAAAAAAGCATATAGACACATTGACTGTTGGCATATATTTCTGTGAGCTTTAACATATAGCTGCATGTGGTTATCACCACAGTCAGATTACAGACAAGTCCCCCATCTCCAAAACTTCCTCCCTCCCCCACCTCCAACTCTTGGCAGCTACTGATGCACTGTCTCTCTTACAGTCTTTCTGAGCAGGTCATATAAATGGCTTCACACAGCAGGTGACTTTGAAAGAGGCTGCTTTCATTCAGTATCACCTGTGCGGATCATTATACCATTCTATCTGTGAAGTTTGTTGAAGCATGGTTACTACTTAAAAAATTGTTCTTTAGTTTTTCCTGTGATAGATTCTGTAAGCAGGATTTTTGATGATGTAACAACAGTATAATTTTATTGCAGGAAATAATATTTGGTCAAATGACTATTACTTAAATTTTAAATCTATGTCCTAATTTCATCTGAGACGTGAAGTAGAAAGTAATTTCTTTAAAAAAAAAAAAAAAAAGGTTACTACATTACAAAATCTGCCTGCCTCAACTATTCTTAACAGCACTTCTCTGACTCACTAGGGAACCTAGCAGGAGGTCTTCTTTATTCACATGAGGTTCCTGTCAAAGGAATCATCTGTGGAATTAGAGAGCCACACCTAGCAGTATGGTTGCTTCAGAAAGCAATGCTTTAAGGTGCTTTCCAAGTACCTTACAAGGTTTCTTGCTAAGGTATAACAAGCCAAAACTTTTCACTATTCTCACACATTTTAGCTAAGGGGTTCCAGATCTCCTTGAATGATGCAGGTGTATCATTTATGAAGCTATCCCATCAGAAAGCTGGGCATGAGGAGATTAGAAAGCACATTTTGATTGGATCTGTAGGAAAAGTCTTGGTGTGGTGTTCAGGACTAAGGAATGGGAACATCAGCTGAATTATTAAAGATTTATTAGGGAACAGGCTTTGCCATGTATCAGCTGGAGATACTGGGTCCTAGCAAAGTGGGATACAGTCAGGAAAAAGTGACAAAATTTAAACACGGTGTGAGCAAATTTTGCTTATTTTTTAAGTTTGTCTAGGTTATACCTTGGCAGACTCATATGTAATTGGATAGCTACTTGCCACATTTGCTTTTGTCTTGTTTTAATTGTTAACCTCAGCTTTCAACTTGATGAAATCTAGAATCCCCTGGGAGAAGAGTCTCAGTACATTTCTGTGGGGAATTATGTTGAGTTGGTTAATTGAAATGGGAAGACTTACCCACTGTGGGTGGCACCATTCCCTTGACCATGATCTTGAATTACATAGAAAGGAGAAAGTGGTCTCAAGCATTCCTTACCTTCTGATTCTTGACTGTGGATGCAGGCTGACCAGCTGTCCCAAGTTCCTGCTCCTGTAATTTTTCCACAACAAACCCCTCCTAAGTTTATTTTGTGAGGTTTTTTTCTTTAAATCACAGAAATAAAAAGTAACTATGACACACTCAGCTTTCTATCAAATGCATACTAAGAAAAAGCCTTGAAATCCACTTCAATAAAAAAAAGATTATGAACTCACTGCACTTAGCAAAAACTAGGGATAAGGGTGTTCTTCCATTGCGAGAGAGCTTTTGTTTGTTTAGTTTTTTCTTCCTTTTATGTTAAAAGCCCTTTACTTTGCTCCCCAGTAGAAAGCCATCCTTGAAGTGCAACTATAAAAGGAACTCAATTGCTAAGTAGTGAAGACTGCCAGTTTATATAAGGGAAGACACTGGCTATCGTGATAACCCGAGTTTGATACCCAGAACCTGCATGGGAGAAGGATGGAACTGACCTGTAAGTTGTCCTTTGACCTCTATATATTCACTGTGTTCACACACACACACACACACACACACACACACACACACATGCTTGAAATCTGTGGAGGGAAGGGATTTAGAGTCTGACAGGATTTATTCTGGAACTGAGTATGCTAGGGAATCCTTATATGCTGCATGCAGGAAGGGAGCATCCCTCTTGGCTCAGGACAACCAAGGCCTTAGTCCTTGCACTAGTATTACTCTATGCCTTTCCCCAACATAAACCCACGCAACTTGCACCATAGGTGATGTCAGTGTAGTAGTGTAGTTGCGTTTCTAACAATTAGCCAGGGCCCCGCAATTGTGCTTCTTTTGATACTTCTTTAACTGAATGGTTCAGAAAACAGATGGTTCCATGCTTTTCTTCACCTATAACAGACTCTTATTGCATCCAAAAGATGATTAAAAATTGAAGGAATAATCAGAAGCACAGTTTCTAACCTTGATTATCACCCTAAGCCACATAATGACAGCAGCCCATGGTTAAATAAGAATGGCAACAGATTGACAGCTGCAGTGCTGAGACAGGTATGGCTTTAGTCCCAGAGGCTTTGGACCATGACAGTTGGTAATAGGGCAGGTGTATAGTCCAGGATGTGAGGGAGCCGAAAACAAGAATTCTAAGCATCTTCAGATTAATAATCATAAAGGAAGTGATATTTGGAGATTCACATCAGAGTGGGAAAGAAATGTATATTTAGAGCTAGGACATTACCAGACCTTTCTGGTCAAGACCCAAATGCTTTCAAGTAGAGCAGCTACTTTCCTTCCATTTTTTTGTTGTTGTCATTTTCCATTTCAGTTGGTGTCATTCTTATCCTGCCTCCTGTCGGGCTACACACTAGTTATCTTATGGTGTTGAGACCATCTGCTGAAAAGGCTGACACCCAAACAATCCCCAGATTCTAGAATTGTGGCCTACCTGCCACAATTGTATCTACCTGCCGTGGTTCAAGGACCAGAAAGCAGTTTGGCATCCCCACATCCCCTGTTCAAGGGACCAAATCGCAGCTGCACAAAAACAGTTATTCGGGGAGAAACCTCTGGATGTGGTAATAAGTTCTGGTTGTAAGAGCAGCTCATACCTACACAAATTGCCTAGGGGTGGACTAGATGACAGAAGCAGCTTAGTAAAAGTACTTACTGACAGTCTAAGATATCTGAGGTCTATGTTCCCAAATCTGATATGAAGGAACTATTTAATAACTTGGCCCACTGCATTTAGAGCAATCACTTTCCATGTGGCCACTTAGAAAAGCTCTTTGTTCACAAGAAGAAATTGTACAGATGATTCTAAATACTCTTATCCACAGCCCCGAGAAAGGACAAGGTTTACTCATAAATCAGATGTACCATCTTTTCAAAGAAAGGGCAATGTGCTTTTAGTCACAGTCCTCGTCTTGAATTATTTTTAACTTTCAGAATAGATGTTAGGAACATAGATGCTGAGTTGTTGTTAGTTAGCAGCATGGAAGAAAGTGGGCAGCTTTATATGCCCAGTGAAGCTCTGAAAGTTGGTAAGAAGAGATGATGAGTTGAGGCAGGAGTACAATACCCGTTATATAGTCTTGAGGCTGAGAGAGGACTCCACAGTTTAAAGCATTTCCTGTGTAAGAATGAGGACTAGGGTTCAGGTCCTCATACACGCATAAAAGGTGGGCATGGTCCCCATACATGCTTGTAACCCTAGAGTTGAGGGTGACAGAGATAGGAGGATCTCTGGAGTTTACTGGCTGCCAATCTAGCAGAGAAAAGCTAGTTTTAGGTTCAGGAGACCCTTTGTCTAAATGGGAAAAGGTGGAAATTGATAAAGGCAGGTACTTGCTGACTTCTCCTAGCCTCTCTACCCCTCACGCACAAATGCTATATATACATACACAATTATTTTTTGTTAAATTTTATTAAGCTTTGTTTTATTTGGGTTTTTTTTTTTTTTTTTTGAGATAGGGTTTCTCTGTGTAGCCCTGGCTGTCCTAGCACTCACTCTGGAGACCAGGAAAGCCTTGAACTCAGATATCTGTTTGCCTCTGATCTCAAGTGCTGGGATTAAAGGTATATGCCACCAACGTCCAGCTACACATACAATTCTCTTTTTTCCATTAATTTATTTATTCACTTTACATCCTGATTTCTGCCCATCTCCTCCTTTTCCCCCTTCCCCCTCACAGTCCCTTCCCCTCTCCCCTTCTCTGAGAGGGTGGAGCCCTCCCAGGTACCCCCCCCCATCCTGACACATCAAGTCTCTGCAGGACTAGGCACTTCATCTCCCACTGAGGCAGACAAGATAGCCCAGGGGAATGTATTCCACAGACAGGCAACAGGTTTGAGATAGCTGGAGTTCCAGGTATTCGGGACCAGCATGAATACCAAACTGCACATCTGCTACATATAAGCGGGGAGGCCTAGGTCCAGCCCATCTATGCTCTTTGTTTTGGTGGTTCAGTCTCCGAGAGCCCCAAGGATTCAGGTTAGTTGACTCTGTTGATCTTCCTGTGGAGTTTCTATCCCCTTCAGGGACCACAATCCTTCCTCCTATTCTTCTATGAGAGTCCCCAAGCTCCATCCACTGTTTTGCTCTGGGTATCTGGATCTGTCTGAGTCAGCTGCTGGATGGAGCCTCTCAGAGAACACCCAGGCTAGACTCCTGTCTGTAAGCATAACAGAGTATCATTAATAATGTTAAGGATTGGTACTTGCCCAGTCATTCCCTCAGTCTCTGGTCCATCTCCTGTCCCTGCATTTCTTGTAGACAGGATAAATTTTGGGTTTTAAAGTTTTGTAGTTGGGTTAGTGTCCCTATTGTTCCACTGGGGTTCCTGCCTGGCTACAGGAGGTGGCTTCTTCAGGTTTCTTATCCCCAAGTCACAGCTAAAGTCTTAGTGACAACTGTGGGGAAAGTTAGAGAAGAATTTCGTCATCTCCTCTAAAGTTAGCAGAACTTTAAAGTTAGGAGTAGGAAAAGAAGGCAGTCTGAGTTTTCCCCATCTGAGCTGTCGATTTGCTCTCAGGACAAGGTGTTACTACTATACAGCTAGGCACTGGCCTAAGGACCTAGAGAGTAGTCATACCTCCCCCCACCAACCCTGTGACTCTCACTCCCTTATATTTACTGCATTTTGTAAATTTCTGGAAATTTTGGATTATCTCCTGTTTCACTGAGCTTAAAAACATAATATGATCATCTTCAACCTTGTACCAAGGAGAGCATCTGACATAGCGTCTAGAAAAGTCTAAAGGAGTGGTTTTTGACCTTCCTAATGCTGTGAGCCTTTAATACAGTTGTGGTGACCCCCAACCATAAAATATTTTGTTGCTACTTCATAACTGTAATTTTGCTACTATTACAAAGTGTAATATAAATATTTGATATGCAATATACCTACTATGTGTCCCCTGTGAAAGGGTCATTTATTCCCCCAAAGGACTAGCCACCCACAGGTTAAGAACCATTGGTCTAGAGGAGGCAGAATTCCAAGAATCAGGCTGTTGCTATGGAAGGAGCCATAGAAACCCGAGGCCAGCTCCTTCACTTTCTCATTGAGCCAGACAGACCCATGCAGAGGTTGCTCACATTATATTTTTCATTCCTCTTATTTTTTACTCCAGAACATGGTACATAACCTCACTGATACATGCTCCGTTTTCTAATTGTGATCTGTAAAGTCTATTTATCAGCATTCTGGGGCACATAGCCAGTTAGGTGTTAAGTGGAATGGATTCAGATGCTCACAAATGCTAGAGACAGTTCTGCCCAGACTAAACTTTCATCCCAAATGCTCATACCTGGGATTCCCAGCATTATTCCTTGCTGGGAAGTGCTGACATTTTCCTAGGTTCTGTTATTACTCTTCCTTTCTTCTCTTAAAATTAGCTCATGTTCACAGCTGGCTTCTCTGGCAAATAAAAGAATGATGAAGAGTTGGAAAGTTTTGCCTGCTGTTGTGATGTCTCTCTGCCTCTCATGAGAATTAATGCCTTTTATTCCAGTTCAGTGCCGACTTTTTCACCTGTCCATCTTACACCGGCTTCTGTTACACTCTCTGGCACATTTGTAACATCAATAAAATCTCTGTGTCATTTTAATAAAAAAAAAAAAAAAAACTTTTAAAGGCCTGCCGTATCCTCTCGAATACCTGGTCAGCTAGTATCTCGACAGAAGAATGTCTAGTGATGTCTCTGATGTTGTTATCTGCTTTGGAGTCTCTTGTAGTTCCACATGAACTTTAGGATGTGTCCTTACTTCTATAAGAAGTGCCATGGAATGTTTGGATTTTTGTTTTCTTTTTTGAAGTTACATTGAATCTTTGGGTTGTTTGGCATATTATGGACATCTTAAGAGCATTAATTTACTCCACCAGTGAACACAGGGTACCTATTTAAATTCAGTTCACTAGTGTTTTAGAGTGTCCAGTGCCTTTTATCTCTGGCTAATTCTGAAATACTTTCTTTTTATTGATAATGTAAATGGTATTATTCTCTTAATTTCCTTCTTGTTGTTAGTATGTATTTTTTTTTTTTACTTATTTTTATATGTTCATTGTATGCTACATAACCATAGCAGGTTCTAGAAGGTTCTTTTGTGGAGAATTTAAAGGTCTCTACATAATGATCATATAACCTAAAGACAGATTGCTGTACTTATTCCTCCTTCTTTTGACTTACAGGACCTCACAAATGCTAGGCAAGTGCTCCATCTGTGACACACACACACACACACACACACACACACACACACACCACACACCTTTCACTTCCAATGTTAGGCTTTCAATTTCCTTGCCCACTTGATATGGCTAGGACTTGCATTGCTGTGCACAATAGAGATGGCAAGAGTGGATACTCCTGTGGTCCCCATCTTAGGGAAAGGTTTGTCAGTTTGTCCTCAGTAGCTGTGATGTTCCTGATGGGCTTTCACATATGGCCTTTGTCTTGTGACACTCCTTCTATACCTATTTTGCTGAGAAATTTTCTTCCTTAAAGGATATTGACTTTTTTCCAAGTTCCCTTTTTGTACCTATTGAGATGCCTGCATGGTTATTGTCTTCCATTCTTTTTTAATGCAATATGTTGTACTGATTTATTTTTCTACATTGAAACATCCTTGCATCTCAGGGATAAAGCCCAATTGACTGAGTTATTTGGTCTTTTTAATGTGCTGGTGAATTTAGTTTGCTATCATTTTATTGACAGTTTAAAGAAAAACCCTTTTGTTCAACAGGAGTATTGCTCTGCAGTTTTCTTGTATGGTTTCTGGCCTTGGAATCTCTCTGCTGCTGGCCCTGAAAAATGGCTTTAAGAGTGTCGTGTGTGTGTGTGTGTGTGTGTGTGTGTGTGTGTGTGTGTTTAAAAGGTTGAAGAAAATATTGGTATTACTTGTTTGACTCTTTTGGAGCCCTCACCTGTGAAGCAATCTACTTCTGGGCTGTTTTCATTGTTGGATTCATTTTGGTTAGTGATTCACTTTGTTTATTACTGGTCTGCTAAGCCTTTCTGTCAATTGTGTGTCCATAAGTTCGTCTGTATCTTCAAGGTTTCTTATTGTGTCAGTGTGTATTTGTTCATAATAGTCCTTTTATAATGTTTTATTTTATTACCCAATAAAATGTCTTCAATATCATTTCTGATTTTTGAGATTTTTTTCCCCTTAGTTTGCTAAGGGTTTGTTGATTTTCTCCTTAGGGAAAGATCTGTCAGCTTTCTTGGCTTTTGTCCTATAGTTTTTCTATTCGCTATTCTGAATACAAAATATTCATTTATTTTCAAGACTACTCTTTGGTAGTCCCTTCCTTTGATAGATTTGGTTTTACTTTCTTATTTTACTTTATTTTTTTAGTTCTACAAGTTGTGGCATTAGCCTGTTTAATTGAGATCATTCTTCTTTTGTTGATTTAGCTGTTTATCAGTCTAGGCTTCTCTCAGTATTACTCTTGATATATTGTGTAACTTTTGCATGTACTATATGCATGTTTATATATTTGTATGTAGACGACAGAGGTAGATCATAGATATCTTCCACTGTCACTCCCTGCTACTTACGAGACAAGGGCTCTCATTTTATCTCAGCAGTCACTAGTTGGATGTACTGGCTGGCAGGTGAGCTCTAGAGATGTACTTGTCTCTACTCTCTGGAGCCAATGGTTCCCAGTTCACACAACCATGCCTGGCTTTTATTTGACTGCTGAGGCTCTGAACTTGAGTCCCCATGCTTTTGAACCAAGCACTTTACCAATTGAGCCATCTCTCTGACCCTCAAGGTATTTTTTTTTAACATTCCCTTTAAATTTCTTTGACCCAATGATTGTTCAAGAATGGGTTATTTCTCTATTTTGTAACCCCACACCTTTCTCCTGTTGGCATTTAGTTTCTTTCTGTTGTGATCTGAGAAGGCACTTTTATGATTTCAGTCTTAGATTTGTTAAGCCTCCTCTTATGATCTGGTATGCAATCTGTACTGGAGAACTTTTCATGGATTCTTGAGAAGGATGTACATACCAGTGCATTGGATGGGGAAAATTCAGCATGTGTCTGTTAAAGCTCATCTCATTTATACTCTTTTTTTAAAATTTACATTTCAAATGTTATCCCCTTTCCTGGTTTCCCCTCCAGAACCTCTCTATCCCCTCCCCCCTCCCCTTGCTTCTATGAGGATGCTCCCCTACCCACCTACCCATTCCCGCCTCACTGCCCTAGCATTCCTCTACACTAGGACATCAAACCTTCACGGGACCAAGGGTCTCTCCTCCAATTGGTACCAGATAAGGCCCCTTCAGCTCCTTTAGTCCTTCCCCTAACTCCTCCATGGGGGTTCCTATGCTCATTCTATGGTTGGCTGTGAGCCTCTGCATCTGTATTGGTCAGGATCTGGCAGAGCCTCTCAGGAGACAACCATAACAGGCCCCTGTCAGCAAGCACTTCTTGGCATCAGCAATAGTGTCTGGGTTTGGTGTCTGCATGTCAGATGGATTCCCAGGTGGGGCAGTCTCTGGATGACCTTTCCTTCAGTCTCTGCTCCACTCTTTGTCCCTGCATTTCCTTTAGACAGGAGCAATTCTGGATTAAAATTTAGGGCCTCATCCCTCAACCAGGCGGCCATGCCTTACCTCTGGATAAGGTCTTTCTTGACAGGTTCTCCCTCCCCTTTCATTTATACTCTTATTTATGTTAACATTTCCTCATTAATTTTCTGCATGGTTGCCTATCATTTATTGAAAGCCATGTATTGAAATCTACTACTATTACTTAATTGTTGTCAGGTTCCCATTTCTTCTGTTGCACACAGAAACACACAGTTCTCAGATGCTAGGCGGGTAACTATTTCGAATAGCCATATTTCTCTGTTCAACTTACCCTTTCATCATTATATATTAACTTGTGTCTACTTGCAGCCTCTGACTATTTTCCCAATGTGTGTGTGTGTGTGTGTGTGTGTGTGTGTGTGTGTGAGTGTGCATGTGCATGTGCATGTTAGTGCATGGATATGCAGGCATGTAGAGGCTTGAAGTCGACATTGAAAGTCTTCCTCCACTATGCTCTTGAGGCAGGAGCTCTCAGTTGAACTCAGAGAATGACAACCTGCCCCCAGGATCCCCTGTCTCTGTTTCTGAGCTTTGGAATTATAGGCAGTTTGCCACACCCGCCTCATATTTATCTGGGGATCCAAACAAAATGGCCCACAGTTGTGTGACAAGCACTTTACCCACTGAGCCAACACCCTAGCCCTACAGTCTGACTTAAAGCATTTTTTTCTCAATAAGTATAGCTACAAATGGGCTCTCATGGTTACACAGCATGTAAACACGTGTGTCCTTGTATCTAAAGTGAGTCTTGTATGCAGCACATTGCTTCATGTTTGGTTTAGTTTCTTTATTCTTTATCCATATTGTATTTTTTATACATTCGGGTTTCTCCAAACCTTTGTTTTGGGAATTTAACCATTTATACTTAATTATAGGTAAGTAAGGATCTACTGTTGATATTTTGAGTGTGTGTGTTGCTGGGAATTGACCCCAGAACAATGCTAAGACAATGTAATACTGCTAAGCTAAATCTTCAGCTTTTGCATGTCTTCCTCTCTTATCATCTTTTATATTTTTATCTTTTGATATTTTATAATTTAATTATTGGAGCAAGTACTGCAACCTTCTGCTAAATTGTCTTCTTGCCTTTACAATTATCTTCCTTTTATCATCTTACAAATTGATCAAAGCCTGTCACATTATAGACTTAATATTAGGGTCCTCCTATAACCAGGGGAAGCTGTGGAGCTTAATCTCCAGCCTCCATGGTCTCTCTATCAGGTTTTATGTTCTAATGAAAAGACAACTTGGACCCAGTTCTATCAGTTATACATTTTTAGCAGATCAATGTAGTCCAACAAATTTGCTTTTGTAAACTCCATTGGGCAGGAAAGCTTCCCTAAGTGTGTACAAGAGTTCTCTCACAGTAGTGGTGTAACTAACTGTCTAGGCCAAATATGGAACCATACACATTCCTCAGTGCAACTTTGAGGTTACCATTTCCTTAGGCCTCATTCATATGAGGGCACACAGAATGTCTATATTTAGAGTACTACTTATTTCACTAGTAAAAGACCCCTGAGTGTTTAGGTAGAGGATGGAAGCTCCTCTGCAGCTGTTTCAGACGTATGACTCATACCTGAGCCCTTTTAGATATAAACTAGATACTGCTGCAGTGTATCCCTTCATAGGGCACTTCAGATAGTAGCTTCCTCTAAGGTGTTAACATGTTTATGTATACATGTACATGTATGGGACTGTGTATGTATCTTTTACTGTCTCTGTGTTATTATTAGGTAAACTATAGACCATCTAACACATCTATCCTATCGTGCATATTTGTCTATATTGTTTCATGCATTAAACCCCTTCTCTCCCATAGGTCTCCATTGCCTATGAAATAAAATGTAAATAATTTAAAGTGATGCATAGAATTTCTGGATCTGCCTCTTACCTCTTAGCATTATACAGTGTAGTCAAGGATTACCAGACTGGTTATAGTTAGCTTCTACCTGTGATGCTATTGTATCCTTCTGTATGGGGCTTATGCTCTGCTCCTGCCTGGGCACCTCTTCCACTTTTCTTCCCTTGGTTCACTTTTACTCATATTATGTGACTCAGCTCTGGCACAAATGTTTTCAAAAACGAAGACTTTCCCTTAATCTCTCAGAGCTCTGCTTATTTATTTATTACTTGTATAGTGTTGGCACTGTGCTCGAAAGCATTCTAAGCCCTCTCAAGTCTCATAACTCTACAACTTTGGTTTTGTTGTTACCCTACATTTTGGAAGAGGAAGCAGAGGCATTAGAGTTTTAAATCACCCTTGATCAAGTATGTTACAAATAGCAGATGTTCGTAAAACATATAAGTGGCAAATTCACACTACAAACATGGGCCACATAACTTTGCAGTTTATACCCACATACTGTTTTGTTTGTTCTTGAGATAGGGTTTTTCATCATTTCCCAAACTGGTTTAGAACCTGTGGACACAAGCAATCTTCCTGCCTTAGTCTCATGGTGTATACCCTTTTAATTCATATGTAGTGGTACTTCCCAGTGTTCTTTCTATGTATTCTCAAAGCACCTTAGGAATGCCTGTACCTTAGTGTTTAGTGTAATAGTTTAAAAACACCTTTTTGTGTATATGTCTAATACTCTACATAAGGCTCTTAATGTTCATCAGCATCTGAGACAACATAGTACACTGGTTAATGGATAAGATTATGAAATTTAGAATCAGACAATACCTGAAGTTCAGTCCTGTCTTATACACTAGCTGTGTACTATGATACCTTATTTAACCATTTTATGGCTTTTTTGCTCATTTTTCAAGTATGACTAAGAATACCTTACTATTAAAAAGAACAGAATGTTAGGATGCATTAGAAATTCCTGTCAGAATGTATAGTAATAAACTCTTATAAGTGCTTGGCCATTGCAACTAGTTAGCATTCCTGTATCTCCAGCAAATAGCATGGTGTCTCAGAAATAGACATCTGAAAACTATCTGTTGAACCTGAATCAGTACAGAACACTTGCGGCTGGTGCAGATATCTGAAGTGTGTCTTGGTAAGTGAGTTAACAGGTGATTACCTATAGTTAAGCACAATGTGCTCTTGCCCAGTATGTCTACAGGAATTTTACCCTAAAGGTTAGTTAACCATATCACTCTGTAATTATGCAAGTAAACAGCACCTTGTTCTGTGCAGCCATCAGCTTTCATGCAGTTGAGCCCAGCAGGGTTAGATAGCACATCACTTTAAACTGAGTCTCATTGTTCTAGGTCATCTCATCATCCTTTGAAATGAAAGAGAATGCTGTTGCAGTTGTTTCCTTTTCTTAGAACAAGGACTTCAGGATGCCACAGTGCTATCTACTTTTTCATTCTTCCCAAAATTCAGAGACATGATCACTGATGGAAGTGAGGTTAACCTAGAGGTGCTGCAGCAAGATCCTTGAGGCATAGAAGAATTGGTGGCCGTTAGGGAACCCTCCTGATTGGAGGTCAATGGATTCAGAGAATACAGACAGATGTATACATGAGGCTTTTCTGCCCATGTTTACTCCAAATTCTGGCTAGTGGGCTTCCATTCTCCTAATGTCCTAAAGGGTTGTATTGCTCTCAGGTATGACAAATATATCTATTTTAAGATTTTTCTCTTGTTCTTGGGTACGAGAAAGTGTACTTAATTTATACCTGGGATTTTTTATTATAATTTTCTTTATTCTTGAGAATTTCATACACTGAAGTTCTACTTCCCCATTTCCCTCCACCTCCCCCAACTTCCCCCAAATCTCTCTTAACTATATGTTTTCTTGTTTGCTTGCTAACTAATTCCAATTAGTACTGCCCGTATATGTGCATGGGTGTCTGGACGCCCATTTGAGCATGAGAAACCTACCAGTGTGAATACCCTCCAAACAGAACGATTCTTCCTTCCCCAACAGCTCCTTGGTACAGGGTTGAGCCTGGAAAGCACCTCCTACATCTATTGCATACTTTTGGCTGCTTTGATCTTGTGCAAGTCTTGTGTAGGTAGCCATAGCCATTATGAGTTCATGAGTTCACTGACTACATTATGTCTACAAGACAGCATCTCATGGCACTCCTCCCCAAACATTAGTTCTTACATACTTCCCACCTTCTCTTCTATGATGTGTACCTGGGATATTTTCTCACTGCAAAGTTCTCCGAAAGTGACTGGGGCAGTCTGAAAATCATATTTTTCATCCTTTTACTTAGTGAAACTTATAGTAGAAGTAATTGAAGCAAGCATCAAGTAATCTCCGTCCTCACCTAAAGTCTGCCAATTTGGTTAAACCTTTCATTGTTTATGATGTCATTTCTTTTTCCACATGTGCTAGTGCATAAAACCTTATCACCACTAGCAAAAGTAAGTCTAATGGAAGAGTCTGTCCTTTTAGGTGCTGAAGGAGTTTACTTGTAGGCATGTCCTTTTAGGTGATGTAGGAGTTTACTTGTAGGCATGTATGATGTGGTGTGGTGTGTGGTGTGTGGATTTGGACAGGAAGGCCCTGGAGGTCTTCAGTCGGATGATGAAGAGTTGAAAGTGTGTACCACAGTTGAGGGAGTATGGCTAGACATAAGCGTGGACATAATGCACTAGGGCAATGTCTTTGAGTTTCATGCTCAGGTTACAGCTGAGATTGCCATCTGTCTTTCTATCCAAATGGTAGAAACAAATGGTGGTGAATTCAGAAAAATGTTCATTCCTAGAAGAGACCACTGGCTAAAAATAAGATGTATTTACTGAGTCAGGTTCTGTAATAGTGATCAGGTCTCCTCATTTGCAAGATAGAGATATTGGGATACTACAACAAGTGGGCGGGAGGATTTTGTGAAAGCTTGAAAATATGTTCTAGATATGTTACTGAGATAGTATTACTAAAATGTGGAGACCCCCTGAAAGCTAGGTACTCACAGACCCTCAAGAAGTGTGTGTTAGGTACAGAGAAGAGAAAGGGTGTTTCCTGTGTTGTCGGGGTGGGACCCAGGGCCAAGCACATGCTAGGAAAGTACTCTACTCTTGATTTACAACCCCAGCTTAAGAAAGGACTGTGTTTAAATGAAGAAACCACCACTCTGAGAGCTTTGCTCACTCCTCTGTGGTTGAGCAGGAGTGGTGCCAAAGCTCAATGTGAATTACTTCAGTGTTTTTGCACAAAGACCTTGGAAACCTATTTGTATTCTTTTGGAAAATGTGAGTGACTATTGGTGAGAGTTTCAAGGATAGTAGAAGCTGCTGGTGAGAGTGGTTCAGAGGCTGGCAGATGATTTCTGATCCTAGTCCTTTAGTCCCTGTGTGTCTTAATCTGCATTGACTTTTGAGTGACTTGATAGCTTTTTAAACTAGAAAGTAGATATCAATCTTTTCACTTTTCTGAAAAAAACTTCTACTACTGCTGATACAGAATCCTAATAAAAACAATCCCATTTTATGTATTTTGAAAAACCTTGTAAATTATGGTTCTGTTTTATGTGAACTACCTATCATTCCTTTGAGGATGACCAGGAATAGAGCGAGCTAGAGTTGGTACCCTGAAAGAGAGACTGTGTCAGATAATTAGATAATAATTATTTCTGTAGAGACATCTCAGAGCGAGGGAGCACAAGTGAAAGTAGAGTGAGCTGCTGTAAAGACTCTGTTAGCCCAGTGCTCTGAGTTCAGGTTTATAGAGGAGGGCCATGAGCATGTGCCTATGCGGGGGATGGCGGGAAGAGACAGAGAGGTAGAAAATAAGAAGGAAGGATGGAGCTCTGGGAAGTACACATGGCTCCAGCTGCATATGTACAGAGGATGGCCTTATCTGACATCAGTGGGAGAGGAGGCCCTTGGTCCTGGGAAAGCTTGATGCCCCAGCGTAGGGGAATGCTAGGGTGGTAAGGTGGGAGTGAGTAGCAGGGGAGAGGGAGATGGGATGAGGGTTTGTGGAGGGAAACTGGGAAGGGTGATAATATTTAAATGTAAATAAATAAAATATCCAATAAAAAAATTAAAAAAATAAAGAAAGAAGGATGGACAGGGGTGAATTGAGGGAGCACACATATGTGTAAGCCTGTTGCCCCCAGGACTCAGTGACCAAATTGGAAACCCCCATGCTTGTATTAATATCTGGTCATCAAAGACTTTCTAATCTTAGACTTTGTCAGCCACTACTGTCTTCAGCTGTCAGAGAAATGTGGCCAAAAAGAAGAGAAAGAAGTATTCAAATTCCTCTCTAAGGTGGTTTTATGATCTACCCCTCGTGGGAAAGTACATTCTGATATTGTAGAATGCCTTCCCACAACTTCACCAGCTTGTTACTACTATTCTTTCCCTCCCTTGTCCTTGGCCTCATTAGCCAACGCCTACCATAATCTTTGGAAGAATTTTCTTGCTACCTTTTTCTAAAACTATGTTTGACCAGCTTTGTCAAGAGTTTTCAAAAATTAAAGGCTTAAACAAATTTGGATTTAAGCATTCCAAAAAGGAATTTTGCTTTTTTTTTTTTGGTTTGGTTTGGTTTGGTTTTATGGCATAGTCTCCTGTAATCTGGGCTAGCTGTGAGCTTGCTATGTAGCTGAACATGACCTTGCACTTTTGTGTAACTGTGCTTCCTCATCCACTTCCTGAGTTCTGGGATTATGGACATTCATGTACCACCATTCCTGCAGAAGAGGGAATTTAAGTAAATCTTATACCTTTGCTGCTAAGATTCTGGCCTTTCTCCCTTAAAGGATGGGAGATTTCATTATTTTATTGTTTGTTTGTTTGTTTGTTTGTTTGTTTACTGTGTATCACACAGCAATGTGGATATGTGAACTTGCCATGGCACTTATGTGGAGTCGGTCTCCCTTCAGTGTGCTTTCAAGGCAGTCTCTTGTTCTCTGCTCCACTGAGTATTCCAGGCTAGCTAGCCAGGGGACCTTCAAGCTGATTCTCCTGACTCTGCCTCCTATACTCCTGTAGGAAGGCGGGGTTACAGATTCTTGTTACCATATCCCATCTTTTTTATGTGGGCACTGAGGATGCAAACACAGATCTTCAGGTTTGTGAGGCTTGTGTAACAAGTGTTTACAATTGCTAACCCATCTCCCTGGCCCAGGACAGAATAATTAGGTGACATTTTCTCTTTGACTAAACTAGAAAATCTTTCTTCCTGCATGTTCTTGAATATAACCCATATTTGGGAGAATTTTGAATAGAGTTTTGTGGAAAATTGTTGCTTAAGGCCATTCACTTAGCAAACTCTCACCTTTTATTTCTTTGTCAAATAATGGAACTGAATTCAACTGTTAAATTTCAAATTTGTGTGTTATCATATAATTTTAATAAGTGTCTGAAGATGGATCCTTGAGGTGAAGGGAGAAGCTTTAGAGTTCATCATAATCTTTTTCCTCCCCACCCAGTGTATTTTACATAAAATGACACAGATTTTCTTAATAACTTTAATGGTGTGCTATTAGAATATAGCTGCAACATTAAGCCAGGAGAATTATCAGTGCTAAGTATGCTCCAATTTAGAATGCATGAATAAATTCTCTAAAACACTTAAGAACATCCATTTTCCTCAGCTAAATGATCTGAAAGTTCAAAAGGTAAAAGGAACATTTTTTCTTATATGAAAAGTGGCATGCATTTCAGTGTAGTGTGTGTGTGTGTGTGTGTGTGTGTGTGTGTGTGTGGGTGGGTGGGTGTGGGTGTGTGTGGTATGGTGCTGGAGATTGAACCCTGAGCATTCCTGCCACTGAACTACACATGCAGTCTCCTCAAAACTTTCCTTTTTATTTTGAGACAGAGTATCCCTAACTTCTGGCTCTGGGTACACTGTGGGCCACTGAAGCCTTGAACTCCTGGACTGTCCTATCTCAACCTCCTGAGTATCTGGGAACACAAGCTTCTGCCACCAACTTTGACTCAGAGTAGAGGTCTCTCCCCTCCCCTCCCCTCCCCTCCCCTCCTCTTTCTTTCCCTCTCCTCTCTCTTTCCCTCTCCTCCTCCTTCCTCTCTTCTCTTTTCTGGGATTTTGGAGACAGAATTTCATGTAGACTAGCATTTGTTGTCATTGTCTTTTTGATGACAATGCTGCTGATGGTGAGGTGGACTCTTAAAATATATCTTTTTAAACACAAAGTCTCATGTATCCTAGGTTGATCTAAACTTTGCTTATAGCCAAGGATGACCTTAAACCGCCCCACCCCCATCCTTCTGTCTTTATATCCCAAGGACTGAGCTTACAGGTGTCATGTTTGGATTCAGACTACAGTCTTGATAATCACTAGTGAGGTCCTTAATGGCACATTTAAAATGACCCTTGGTGGTTTCATGGCAACTATGTATGGTGTGTCCCCTTTCTTGCAGGGGTCAGAGATTTACAGATCTGTTGAGGTACTAGTGGTTCTGTTACTTCGGTATTCCACTACGACTCCATGGTAAAATCTTGCCTTACATAATGCAAGAGGAACTGACAAATAATGCTTAAGATGATTAAAAAGGTGATTAGGAGATTCAGGGTGGGGGTTAGCTAAAGTACCTTTACCCCAGCTAGGTTTTGCCAGTTACTAAGTTACTGTCTCAGACATAAACCTACTCCCCTCTACCCTGCTTTGTTAGGTTAGCAAAAGCACAGGGCAAACAGAATTTCTGCCTTGTCAACTGGCTCCGTTTTAGGTTCTCCCACTGGGGATCAGTAAGAGGAGAATGAACAACTGGAGGACTTGTTCCTTCCTGTTTACTGACTATGGGTTTCCTGTCTGCTCAGACTTCCTGTGAGCATCACTTCAGCCTTGATTCTTCACTCTGAAAATAGCAAATCTTCCCTATAGCACCAGTCAATCCACTTTGCAGCTTTTCAGTCCACTTGAAAGAACTAACCACATCCCACTTCACTCTCAAACACCAACTGGGAGGTCTGTGCCCCTCCACAGACCTCTCTATCCAGGATCACAGGATCTTCCCTCCAGTCTGAGGAAGATCAGTTGACATAATGACCTAGGTTATATAGCTATATATACATATAACATGCGTGTGTGTGTGTGTGTGTGTGTCCTATGATCTAGGTAGGTTATATAGCTTACTCAGGTTTATCTGTTTCATCACCCATGTACCATTTTTGAATGGCCTTGTGACTATATGACATTTTCCAGAAGATACTGGTTTCTGTAACCACCACTGCCACCACATTCAAGAGGTAATTTCTCCATGTCCTTTCAGTTTTATGTTCTCTCTTACCACCACCTCCTTCTTGACAGCCACTTATATCTCTCCATCTCTCTAGAGTTTTGTTTGGAGAATGTTGCATACATAGAAACATGGAGTGTAACCATTTTGGAATTGACTTTATTGAATATGGTGTTCTTAAGATCTATTCATGCTGTTGGATATATCAAGGGTTGGTTTCTTTTTGTTGTTAAGTAGTATTCCACAGTATAAGTGTAGAAGAATATATTTAACCATTTACAAGCTGAAGAATATTTAGTTTGCTTTTAATTGGGGATATTAAAATGGCTGTGAATATTTGAGTAAAATTTGTTTTGCTTTCAGACAGGATCTCTCTGTGTAGCTCAAGCTAGCCTTGACCTTGTTTGTGATTGTTCCAACTTCAGATTCCCAGCTTCTGAGATAATAAGTACCTTGTTTATGGATAGGTTTTTGAATGAGCATGAAATTAATTTTTTTCTGGGATAAATGCCTAGGGTATTGTTATTAGGCCACATGGTAACTCTATTTTGTTTTCAGAAATTACCAGAATTATTCCAAGAGTAGATATATTATTTCATATCATCATGCACAAGTCCTATTTCCTATACTTACTAGTATTTGATTCATTTTTTTTGTATGTGTTAGCTATTTGGATAAGTGCATAGTAGCATCTCACAGTGTTTTTAATTTCTCTTGTGAATATATGTGCCATGTGTATCACTGCTGTTGATGTGTTTAAGTCTTTTGCATATTTAAAAATTGGAGTCAATTACCTAGGTTAAAGGATTTTTAAAAGTACATTCAGGTGTTTCTCAAATACTCTCTGTCTGTAAACTATTTTTTTTATCCTTTTCACATAGTGTAAATACTCTGTAAGCTATTTTTTTATCCTTTTTCACATAGTCTTTCAGAAAACAATATTATATGAGTGTTTCAATGACATTGACTTTCCCCATTTTTGTAGTATGTATTTGATGTATTGTCGATGTACCCTTCACTAAACCTCAGTTTATGACATTTTCTCTCATATTCTCTTCTAAAAGTTCTATAACTATTTTAATCAACAATCCAATTTGAGTTAATTTTTGGCATAAGAGAGGCGATTTAGGCTTCAGTTTATCACTGTTGTCTTGCATATAGATCTCTAATTTTGGCAGCACAATTTTTGACTAACTACAACAACTTCATGCTTCTAGGGGTTTCATAAGGACTTCAGGTCTGCTGATTTTTTGCAAGTTGCAAGGCTCTGTACCAAGTTTGCTTAGTGCTAATATGTATTACAGCAGAGGATGCAGAGCAAACATATTTGGAAAGACCCATGCACTAGGCAGAATGCAGCAAGGTTAGGCTCAGACTTCCCTCCTTATGAAATGGCATAGGAAATACAGAGAGAGCAACCCTGACTTGGAAAGCTGGGAACTTAAACAGCATCCAGGAAGATGTGACCTGTAGCTTATCTGAATCGTGGCAGAACAGCTTGTTATTCTGTCAGAACACAAGAGAATGGGAGGTTCCTTTTGTTTTGATCCACAAGGGTCACAAAGACATGACACTTTGGGGCATTTGTTCTCCATGTTAGTGACCTTAGAAAGACTCTTAGGTCTTGTTGCCAAATCTATCTGGGCCTTCAATTAAATTACTTTTGCAGTTTGGTCAAAAACATCACTTTAATTAAGGAAATGACACCTAGAAAGTCCTAAATTCACAAGGTAATCCCTTCTTTGCCTCATCCCTTGTCTGTCTACAGGCAATCATCCCAGATAGTCACAGCTTCTGTCACTTTGCATGACTTTGCAATTTTTAGAATTTACAATTTGAGGGGCTGGAGAGATGGCTCACTGGTTAAGAGCACTGCCTACTCTTCCAGAGGACCTGGGTTCAATTCTCAGCACTGATATGACAGCTCACAACTGTCTGTAACTCCAGTTCCACAGACAAATATGCAGACAAAGTACGAATGCACATAAAGTAAAAATAAATAAATCGTTTTTAAAAGAATTTACAGTTTGAAATATAAATACATTTTATAAACATTTTCAAAATGTATTAAAAAGTTAACTATATTCTGAAATATAAATTTATGTATTTACATGGTGAATCATATCTTGATTTACATATTTTCTAGCTTCTTTGAGCGTAATGATTTGAACATTCACACATTTAATACCAGTAGATAGCCCATTTTTTTTTTTTTTTTGGCTGAGTATATTTTACTGTGTGCATGTATAGTTGAGTATTGCTTGTCCCAAATTCTAGGTATCAGAAGTGTTTTAGATCATAAAAGCTTTTCTCTTAAATGTTCTCTAAGGACTTGTTGATTTTACATTTAGGCCTATGATCCATTTTGAATTGATTTTACATGTGCTGCAAATATGAATCAAGTCTTCTGCATAAGTATATCTAGTAGTTACAGCATCACTTATTGAAATGTTATTTTTAGAGTAAATTGTCCTTGTACTATTGTGAAAACAAATAGTAATTATATTTTTCTATGTTTATTCCTAGACTCTGATTTCTGTTCCAGTAATATATCTGTCTGTTTTGATGTAAATCTTACAGTATCTTCATTATAATACAATTTTATAATAAGTATTGAAATTAGATGCTACTAACTCCTATGAACCTTGTATTGCATATTCTAAGTCATTTAAATTTCTATTTGTGTTTTAGAATCAACTTGTCAAGTTCCAAAAAAGTTCCCACCAAGAATTTGAAAGAGATTTTGTTCAACGTATGAATCAGTTTTTGAACCATACAGAGTGCTCTGACAATGAATAAGGTATGGAGCTCTTCATGTAGATTTTCTTCAGGGTCTCTTAGCAATGACATATTATTCAACATAAACATTTAATTCAGTCTTGTGTTTTATACATTTTTTTTCTGATTTTTTCCAAAGAAATGTCCTAATAAAACTCTTTTTCACAATTAAATGTTCAAGGCTGGTACATATTCTAAATGTCTTTTATTGGAATATATTTTGCAGTTGTGCCACTAGGTTGTATCGACTTGACACAAACCTAGACATATCTCGGAAGAAGGAATCATTTAAAAATAGGTTTATTTACTTAATTCATTTTTATTTATTCTTCTCTCATATATTACATCCTAACTGCAATTTTCCCTCCCTCCTCTCCTCACAGTCCCCTTCCAACATTCCCTCGCCCCCAGATTAACTCCTCCTCTTGTTTCTCTTCAGAAAAGAGCAAGTCTCCCAACGATATCAATCAAACATGGCATATAATGTTGCAATAAGACTAGGCACATCCCCTCATACTAAGGCTGGATGAAGCAACCCAGTAGGAGGACAAGGATGCCAAACTCAGGCAAAAGAGTCAGAGTCAGCCCCGACTGCCACTGTTAGGTGTCCCACAAGAACACCAAACTACATAACTATAAACATGTACAGAAGGCTTAGGTCAGACCCATGCAGACTCCCTAGTTGTCAGTTCAGTCTTTGTGAGCCTCTATGAGCCCAGGTTAGTTGATTCTGTAGGCAGTGTTCCTGTGGTGTCCTTGACCTCTCTGCCTCTTAACAATCCTCCTTCTTCCTCCTTTTCCGCAAGATTCCGTGTCCGCAAGATTCCGTGAGCTCTGCCTAATGTTTGGCTGTGGATCTCTGCATCTGTTATCAGCTGCTGGGTGCAGCTTCTCTGATTTAAAAAAAAAAAAAAAAAACAGCTCAATTGAAAGATTTACTAGCCGTCTGGCGGTGGTGCAGTGCTCTAGACTCCGCACTCTAGAGTCATCCTCTCTCCCTCTCTTCCTGGTTTGAATCCCGTCCTTGTCCCACATTGGCTTGTGGGAAAAAGAAAAAAGAAAAAAGAAAAGAAAAGATTTACTACCAGATTGGCTTGTGGGCAATGCTGTGGGTGCATTTCTTGATTGATGACTATTTGGCAGGGCTTCATTGGAGGAGGGGCCACCCCTGGATAGGGTCCTGGATGGTATAATAAAGTAGGCTAAGCAAACCATAGATAGCAAGCCAGCCTGTAGTGTTCCTCATGGCTGCTACTTTAGATCCTGCCACCAGGTTTTCTGCCTTGAGTCCCTGCCCTTAATTCCCTCAGTGAAGGAGTTTAACCTGGGAACTGTAAGCTGCAATAAACTCTTCCCTGTACAAGTTTCTTTTGGCCATGGTGTTTTATCACAGCAATAGAAACCTTAACTAAGACAGCAATTGGATTCTCTCCAGACTGGTGATTGTCTTTTCTTTGTCTTGGCCTTTGAAAGAGCCAATTTTTTGTGTTTTGAGATGCAGTTGTAAATGTTAAAATTTCAGTTCCCATTACTCTTTTAGTGTGCAGAGAATTAAAAAAAAAAAAGCCCTAGTGTGTATTAATGATGTGCTCTTCAGCTTTGCAAACATCTTTACTATTGGACCTTTTAAATATGCAACCAGTTTTCTACGTTTAAGCACTTACCTGAAGCTGAAAGGTACATGAAGCTGAAGAGAACTATGTCTTTATAACTTGAGTGCTTTACTGCCTTTTTCTTGCACAGACTCTGCTAGTTTATATTTTCGAAGTCTATTTCTTCTGACTCCATCCATTTTTGATAATAAATTTGTTCTTAATATTCCTATTCTTCTTGGTAATATTTGCAGACTGCTTTCTTCTTATTTCTTTTTCTGATTGTTTTTGTTGCTTTTGGTTTTTTGAGACAGATTCTAACTTTGTATCCTGAGCTTGGAACTTGCTATGCAACTAGGCTGGCCTCATACTTGTGGTGACCCTTCAGCTTTCACCTTTTAAGGGCTAGGATTGCATGTGTGAGCCACCATACTGACAGCCCTCATTCTGGATTTCGGAACTCTTTTATTTTCTCTCTTTCCTAATACATGTAACCAAAACTTTTTTTTTTTTTTTTTTTTTTTTTTTTTTTAATTTTTATTTTCAGCAAATCAAAAAAAATTAAATTAAAAAGCATTCAAACAGAATAAAATGAAAATTAAACAAACAAGCAAAATACCAAGGGTCAGATATACTTATACAAGAATTCTATAGGGCCTTCAAACAAGCAACACTTTTTGAGTTATGTTTAAAAAAATTCAGAACCACAATAAGCTCCTTCACAAAGCAAATAATATTGAAATAGTGAAATCAAGTGTAGACCCAACACAAATATATAAATTATAGTCCAATATCCCTCATGAATTATACATACAAAAATTCTCATTGAAGTAGTTGCAAACTGAATACAAGAGATATAAAAAAAAATAATATTCCATGAATAACTGAACAACTGTTTTTTTTTTTTTTTTTTTGAAGACCGTACTCCATATACAGGCTGCATGTTTTGGGATAGCCCCCACTCCAGATGATTGAGACCTACATGAAAACCAAGCTGCACATTTACAACATATGTGCAGGGAGGCCTAGGTTTCAGCCCATGGAGGTAGATCTGTGTAGACTAGGTATGCTCCACGGTTGGTGATTCAGTCTCTGAGAGCTCCAAGGGTTCAGGTTGGTTTACTCTGTTGATCTTCCTGTGCAGTTCCTATCTCCTTAGGGCCCTCAATCCTTCCACCTATTCTTCTTTAAGAGTCCTCAAGCTCCATCCACTGTTTGGCTCTGGATATCTGTATCTGTCTGAGTCAGCTGCTGGTTAGAGCCTCTCAGAGGACAGCTTTGCCGGTCTGTTCTCAGGCTGGAGGTTTAGCTCCTGGGAGCTCTGGTTGAATCTTTGATACTCGTTCTAAAAAGGACAAAAACACCCTCACTTTGGTCTTCCTCCTTCTTCTTGAGTTTCATGAGGTTTATGCGTTGCATCTTAGGTATTGTGTGTTTTGGGGCTAATATCCGCTTATCAGTGAGTGCATACCATGTGTGTTCTTTTGTGATTGGGTCATCTCACTCAGGATGATATTTTCTAGCTCCATCCATTTGTCTAAGAATTTCATGAGCTCATTATTTTTAATGGCTGAGTAGTACTCCATTGTGTAAATGTACCACATTTTCTGTATCCATTCTTCTGTTGAAGGACATCTGGGTTCTTTCCAGCTTCTGGCTATTATAAATAAGGCCGCTATAAACATAGTGGAGCATGTGGCCCTGTTGCATGTTGAAATATCTTCTGGGTATATACCCAGGAGGGGTATAGCTGGGTCCTCAGGTAACACCATGTTCAATTTTCTGAGGTATCGCCAGACTGCTTTCCATAGTGGTTGTACCAGCTTGCAATCCCACCAACAATGGAGGAGTGTTCCTCTTTCTCCACATCCTCGCCAACATCTGCTGTCACCTGTGTTTTGGATTTTAGCCAATCTGACTGGTGTGAGGTGGAATCTCAGTGTTGTTTTCATTTGCATTTCCCTGATGACTAGGGATGCTGAGCACTTCTTTAGATGTTTCTCAATCATTCGAGTTTCCTCAGTTGAGAGTTCTTTGTTCAACTCTCTACCCCATTTTTTAATAGGGTTATTTGATGGTCTGGAATCTAGTTTCTTCAGTTCTTTGTATACCTTGGATATTAGCCCTCTATCAGATGTAAGGTTGGTGAAGATCTTTTCCCAGTCTGTTGGTTTCCGCTTTGTCCTGTTGACCGTA
This sequence comes from Mastomys natalensis, assembly GCA_021653895.1. Classification (NCBI taxonomy): domain Eukaryota; kingdom Metazoa; phylum Chordata; class Mammalia; order Rodentia; family Muridae; genus Mastomys; species Mastomys natalensis. Next base: position 76,242 of record JAJTUV010003287.1, on the reverse strand, counting down.
TCCTTTGCTTTACAGAAGCTTTGCAGTTTTATGAGATCCCATTTGTCAATTCTTGATCTTAGAGCATACGCCATTGGTGTTCTGTTCAGGAACTTTTCCCCTGTGCCCATATGATCAAGGCTTTTCCCTATTTTCTCTTCTATTAGTTTCAGTGTAGCTGGTTTTATGTGGAGGTCCTTGATCCACTTGGAATTGAGCTTTGTACAAGGAGATAAGTATGGATCAATTTGCATTCTTCTACAAGTTGACCTCCAGTTGGACCAGCACCATTTGTTGAAAATGCTGTCTTTTTTCCACTGGATAGTTTGAGCTCCTTTGTCGAAGATCAAGTGACCATAGGTATGGGGGTTCATTTCAGGGTCTTCTATTCTATTCCATTGATCCTCCTGACTGTCTCTGTTCCAATACCATGCCGTTTTTATCACTATTGCTTTGTAGTACAGCTTGAAATCCGGTATGGAGATTCCCCCAGAAGTTCTTTTATTGTTGAGTGTAGTTTTCGCTATCCTGGGTTTTTTGTTATTCCAAATGAATTTAAGATTGCTCTTTCTATCTCTGTAAAGAATTGAGTGGGAATTTTGATAGGGATTGCATTAAATCTGTAGATTGCTTTTGGCAAGATAGCCATTTTTACTATATTAATCCTTCCAATCCATGAGCATGGGAGATCTTTCCATCTTCTGAGATCTCCTTCGATTTCTTTCTTCAGGGTGTTGAAGTTCTTGTCATACAGGTCTTTTACTTGCTTGGTTAGATTCACCCCAAGATATTTTATACTATTTGTGACTATTGTGAAGGGTGTCGTTTCCATAATTTCTTTCTCAGCCAGTTTATCCTTTGTGTAGAGGAATGCTACTGATTTGTTTGAGTTAATTTTATACCCAGCCACTTTGCTAAAGTTGTTTATCAGGTTTAGGAGCTCTCTGGTGGAAGTTTTGGGGTCACTTAAGTATACTAACATGTCATCTGCAAATAGTGAAACTTTGACTTCTTCCTTTCCAATTTGTATCCCTTTGATCTCCTTCTGTTGCCTAATTGCTCTGGCTAGGACTTCCAGAACTATATGAACAGGTAGGGGAGAGTGGGCAGCCTTGTCTAGTCCCTGATTTCAATGGGATTGCTTCAAGTTTCTCTCCATTTAGTTTGATGTTAGCTACTGGCTTGCTGTATATTGCTTTTACTATGTTTAGGTATGGGCCTTGAATTCATGATCTTTCCAAGACTTTTATCATGAAGGGGTGTTGAATTTTGTCAAATGCTTTCTCAGCGTCAGAGATATGATCATGTGGTTTTTTTTCTTTGAGTTTATTTATGTAGTGGATTACGTTGATGGATTTCCGTATATTGAACCAACCCTGCATTCCTGGGATAAAGCCTACTTGATCATGGTGGATAAGTGTTTTGATGTGTTCTTGGATTCGGTTCGAGAGAATTTTATTCAGTATTTTTGCATCGATATTCATAAGGGAGATTGGTCTGAAGTTCTCTTTTCTTGTTGGGTCTTTGTGTGGTTTAGGTATAAGCGTAATTGGGGCTTCATAGAATGAATTGGGTAGTGTTCCTTCCGTTTCTATTTTGTGGAATAGTTTGAAGAGAATTGGTATTAGATCTCCTTGAAGGTTTGATAGAATTCTGCACTAAAACCATCTGGACCTGGACTTTTTTTGGTGGGGAGACCTTTAATGACTGCTTCTATTTCTTTCGCAGTTATGGGACTGTTAGATGGTTTATCTGATCCTGATTTAACATTGGTAACTGATACTTGTCTAGGAAATTGTCCATTTCATCCAGATTTTTCCAATTTTGTTGAGTATAGGCTTTTGTAGTAGGATCTGATGATTGTTGAATTTCCTCGGTTTCTGTTGTTATGTCACCCTTTTCAGTTTGGATTTTATTGATTTGGATACTGTCTCTCTGCCCTCTGATTAGTCTGGCCAAGGGTTTATCTATTTTGTTGATTTTCTCAAAGAACTAGGCTGGCCTCATACTTGTGGTGACCCTTCAGCTTTAAACCTTTTAAGGGCTAGGATTGCATGTGTGAGCCACCATACTGACAGCCCTCATTCTGGATTTCGGAAACTCTTTTATTTTCTCTCTTTCCTAATACATGTAACCAAAACTTTTAATATTTTTTTTCTGATTATCTGCAAGAACAAACTTTTGGTTTCACTTAGTTTCTCTTTGACTTTCCATTCATTTTTTACCTTAATTTTATCTAGCTTTCTAATTTATAATGAAGTCTGATGTATCCAATCTGAGATCTTTCCTCTCTTTCTGTATGTGTTTAAAATGCTCAGTTTCCACCACAGACTGCATTTAGGGCTGTCCATTTTGATATGTTTACTTTTTTTTTACTAACCTAAATTAACTGTGCAAAAGGATTTAATTTCTATGCATGCATATAATGAGTTGTGATTGATTTTTTTTTTTTTTTTGCCTTCCATCCCTCTTCCTTATCCTTCTGCCTAACTTTCTCCTTCCTCATCACTAGGAGTTTTTTAGTTTTGTGTACTTCTTACTTTCCCCCAGCTTCCATGAATTAGTGATAACATGTGCAAACTTGTCTTTGTGAGTCTGGCTTATTTCTCATAATGTGATGATGTCTAGTTCTATCCATTTTCTGAACATGTTGCAATTTCAGTTTCTTATGTGGAGGACTCCATTGGCTGTATATGCACCATACTTGCTTTATCCACTCCTCCATTTATAAGCCTGTAATTTGACTAAAGCGTTGTAATAAACACAAGTGTGAAGATATCTCTATATGAAGCAAATTTTGATTCTTTGGGGGTTAAACCCAGAAATAGTGAGGCTGGATCATATGGCAATTAATTTTTTGTTTTATTGTGAGTGTTCATACTGATTTTTACAATGTTGGACAAATCTACATTCATACCAGCAATTATTAGGACTCCCTTTTTCCCCATACCCTTGCCTAGAATTCATTGTTGTTTGTTTTAATTGATTGTAGCCCTTATGACTGGACTTGGATTAAATCTCAGTGTAGCTTTGTGTGCATGTCCACATAGGTACATTTGTAAACATCATTTTGAAAGGTAGAGGCTGAAGAATTACCCCAAATGAGCACAGTGTAGGTATATGAGAAGTTCTAGACCTGGGTTACAGAGTGAAAGTCTGTCTCAGAAAAACAAAGAAACAAAAGAAGAAAAAGAAAGATAATGCAGGTGTATGTGTACACTGTGTATGTGTGTACACACGCATGCCTGTGTGCAAGTGCGTGTGTTTGTGGTAGGGAGCAGAGGATATCAGGAGTAGCCATAGATCCTGTAAATAGGTAGCCTTGGCGGACAGTACCAACTTAGATAGGACAAGTGAATCATAGACAGGGTCATAGTGACCTGTCCCCTGAACCTTCATCCAGCTAATACCCTGTTCTGAAAGGTATCTGTACTCCCCTGAACACCTATGCTCCGGTGCCATTCCCTTCCCACATCCTAACCTTTTTGTGTTTTATAACCCTTGTGTGAATAAGTAAATTACAATGTGTCTAAAAAAATGCCCACCCCCCCCCCAAAAAAAAAAGAAAGAAAATTTTTACCACAGTTTCTGGAGGTACAAAGTCTAAAATTAAGGTATATGCAAGACTACACTCCTCTCCTGGCTCTTAAGAAAAACATGTTCCTTATGTTTTCCCAGCTATGCTATCTGTCATCATTTTTTGGCCTGTGGCTGCAATGTTTCTCTGATTCATATTCACATTGCCTTCTGCCTTGTGTGCCTGTATCTGTATTTCCCCTTCCTATCTCTCCTGTAAAGATGTATGTGATATGTACTTAGGACCCTCTTGGCCAAGCTACACTCCTTAACATACACAAATTAATCACATCTTTTGCCATGGAAGCTAGTATGTACATGTTCTTGAGATAGAAATATGGATATATCTTTATAAAACTACCATTTAATTCCCCACACATGTTATAGTCACCTATTCTTTTAATTTAGCTAATCTGTATACTCATATTTGATGTGGATTTATTGCAAAAAGGATACTGTGGATTCTACTTTTTTTTATACAAAGTATAAATAAATATTTTATAAATAAAAACATAGAGGCAGTTTTCTCACATGTCTGCACCAGTGGTGTTCCATGGAATATTCAAGTGAGTCCTGCAGCTCTACGAAGCTCTCATCCTATGTAGTACTCTTCTTTGTGATGCTCTGTCCTGCATAGGCTAGATGCTTTAGCTTCCTGGACCTCGGCTCTGTCTTCTCAAGCCCGGGAGTCCTCCAGGCTCCAACTGTGTTTTCCTGTGCTATAGTGAAGAATTTCCTAATGATCTGGAACATGCCATGCGAATTTCTCCTCTTTCATGGATCACTATTGTCTGTTTTCTAGTGCCTTGAAATATTTTTTTATTTCATTTGTTCAATATTCAGTTATTTTAAGTAAAATTATAAATATAGGCTTTTATTCTATATGGACTAAAATTAGGGATGCTAAATATGAGTTTTAAAATATAAATGTATTAAGATGATAGAAAATTTAAAATTAAGTTAATCATTTTCCCTGGAAAAACTAGCTGCAGCTAGTAAATATTGTGTTAGGTAGCACAGCTTGTCTGTACTAAAACAGTTTGTCTTTTATTCTCTGGACTATTTGTGTATACTAGTAAGTATTGACCTAAATTTTCTTTGATGAAATAATTAATGTAATGTATTTCCTTTGATTAGATCCTGATTGAATACATTTATTTAAATAGTTTAATTAACAAGGCTTCAAAGTGATAGACCATTGAATCTCATGCTATGAATTATGCTGTCACATAGTAGCTGAACAAAGCAAATGCCTGGATTGATATCTTTAAACATCCCAGATAAAATTGAGAGTGTAATATTTAATAGCTACTTCCAAGAGTTTGCTTTCAGTTATATTTGAACACTTGACAGAAAATTGATATTATTTCTCTCTAATAGATGTTCTGAGTGTGGGAATGAAAGAAAATACTCTATAAAGTTGTTCTCCGATCTCCACACATGTGCTGTGGCCTGTGCACCCATGCAGAAACATCATATACATACACACGATGACAACAAAAATTAAATGAAGAATTATGCCATTGAAAGAGAACTTTATAAAGAAGACTGATCTCCCCTGCCATCTCTAAGGATATCTGATGACAGCTTTGGGAGCAGATGTTGTAGATCTTAGACAAGACATTATGCCATCTCTATCCTTTTTTCTGGTCTTATTGCATCCAGGTTCTCTCATGGTTACAAAAGAGCTTTAGGGTAGAAATGATATACATTAGCTCTTTTCTGTAGCATCTTTAGCTTCCTATTAAAAAATACTTCATGTGCTAGATAGGTAAATAAATGGAAGGGAGCCAAGAGAAGAACTTCTAGGCTGATTTGTCAACAAATCATTTGTCTCTGCTGTCATTTGCTTATAAGATTGTCCTTTCTTTCAAGTGTCCAATGTTCTCCTACCCAAGGTCACTTAATTCTTAAATCCTTCCCAAATACCATCTCACAGGAGAGACCCCTCCAGATCTATGCTACCTTGTCAGGTGACCTCCTTCCTGAGCTCTATAAACATTTCTGTTGCCAGGTGGTGGTGACACACATCTTTCATCCCAGCACTCTGGAGGCAGAGGAAGAAAGATCTCTGAGTTTGGTGTGAGGCCGGCCTTGATTACAGAGTAAGTTCCAACCAGGACAGCCAGAGCTATACAGAGAATTCCTGTCTTCATAAAAGAAAACCAAACCCTAGCCAGGCAATGGTGGCACATGTCTTTAATCCCAGCACTTGGGAGGCAGAGGCAGGTGAATTTCTGAGTTTGAGGCCAAGCCTGGTCTACAGAGTGAGTTCCAGGACAGCCAGGGCTACACGGAGAAACCTTGTTTTGAAAAAAATAAAAAGAAAGAAACAAAAAATTGTACAAAGTTAAAGTTGGTCCCCCCAAGGGGTAAGAGTTACAGAAGTAAGCTTAATGAACATTGACTTAGATTGAACACTTTCCGACTTTCTCATCATATCCACGTGTTGCACTCCCCGTGCTAGATAGTACTTTCTCACCTTTTAGGGTTAAGAATGTTAAAGGTTTGTTTTTTTGTTTGTTTGTTTTGTTTTGCTGGTTTTGGGGACCCTTTTTCTCCTACCTCAAGGGGAGGTGCCTAGTCTTACTGCAAATTGATAGGTCATGTTTGGTTGATATCCATGGGAGGCCTGCCACTTTCTGAAGGGAAACAAAGGTGGAATGGATAGGGAGACAGAGGGGAGATGGGGTAGAGTGGGAGTAGAGGAAGGCGAGGAAACTGCAGTTAGGTTATAAAATAATAATTTCAAAAATCATCTATTTGAAGAAAAGAAAGAGAAAACAAAGACAAAAAAAAAAAGAAAGAAAGAACATTGCTTATGAGCTGGATTGTTTTAGTTCTCTCAAACTTACTTAGGTGGATTTTAGCTTAGATGTTACTCAGCCTGTAAGCTCTCATTTTCCTCATTTGTTAATGTATATAAATAGTACATCTTTCATAGGATCATTATGAGTATTGAGTTAATCAGGTAAAAGTACTCTTAGGATGGAGAGTTTAGTAGATAGTAAGTATCCAAAAATGTTTATTTTTATTAACACCATTTAAAAAATTATTACTATGCTCAATATCTTGTTAGATAATACTAAAGATATAGAGATATGCTCCTCTTCTCAGAAAGTTCACAGTCTGGTGGAAAATATAGACATGTAATTTATATACTAGTATATTTGACAGGTGCCCTGAAATGTCAGCTGCCATGGAGGGAGAAACTTCTAGTCTGATGATGACTCTGAAATGGTAGCATGTCAGTATACTTGCAAAGTATCCTGTATACTTCACTCAATTAACATTATGTATAGAGACTATAAATGTTCTAGCATAATGTTTCTTGTGTGGGGAAGTGAAGAAACTGGGGCTACAGATGTCACTCTTTGACTAAGATACTTCTAAATTTTTTCACAGAGGAATTATGTGGTCATGTGTTTGTTCTGTAACAGTACTCTGGTAGCTGAGATGAGCCTGGAATTCCATATTCTCCTATCTCTAGGTTATCTTAGATAATTCAAAAATGTTGGTTTTAGACATGTTGACCTCTATACCTGGCTTTTAACTTTGGTTATTATTGTCTTTTGTTTTGATTTTTGAAGATAGTGTGAATGTTTGTTACAGGATCTAGTGTTGCTTGCTTCAGTTCATATAGAGACAATTATGAGCAGAGAATCATAACCCCCATCATAGATATGTTTCTCTCTTTTAAAAAAAAAAAAAACTTCCCAGCTTTTTAAATAGTATATTTTTTTGAGATTTTCATGCAATGTGTGTTGATCATATTCCAAATCCATCCCACCCAAATTTCTTCCTATTTAAAAAAAAAAAAAAAAAACAGACTCTAATTTGGGCTGCCCAATTATTCTTGGGTGTAGGTGCGACCTTTGAAGCATGTGTAGTCAGCCTATTAGAAGTCACTGCAGTTTTTGATTCTAGTTTCAATAACTACAGTGTGGTTCTGATATTAAAAGAACTAAATGATCTACAATGCTTTGCCGTCTTCTCAAGATAATTTAAAGCGTTATTATGAATTAAAATTGAACGAAAGGTTAAAGACATTATTATTTAATGACGCCACATTCTTCACTTTGGGAGTTTGTTACTCCTTCCTTTGTATCATTTTTTTGATTGTGCAGAATATATTCCTCAATTAAAATATTGGTTTTCTTTTTTTTAAACTACAGTTTCCTTCTTTCAGCAGTGGTTATGAAAATGACAGTTTATTTGCAATTGGTTATTTTGTATGATTCATGAAGAAACACTTTAAAAATAACTTTGTAATAACGACAGAAAACTGTTTCTTCACGATTGTGAATCATCATAATTATTTTTGAACATTTGGTAAATCCTATTTCTGTGAACTTTTAAGAACTTTAAAAGCCTTTCTAAGCCCATTCAAGGCTATCTTTAATGGATTCTCCAAAGGCCTCATTTTGTGAAGAAAATGGGTTTGAGTTAAGAGGCAAAAAATAAAATAGGACATAAAATACGCTGATAATATGTATGTGTGTGTCCCAACACCATCATCTTTTCACTTTCTCTCCTCATAAGTGCAAATGAATCAAGGGGTTAATTTGAGGAACTAAAGAATGTGAAAAGAACTACTGTGGATCCTTCCTAAGTAGCCTGTCTGTGCTTCTGGGTGCAAAAGACATTGGGAAGTAGGCTGCATAGTGAAGTCTCTCTGCATCACAAGAAAAGGTAAGACTATCATGCTGAGTTTTAAGACAAGACCTAAAATGGAGCAATCAATGTGTTTTCTTAAGAAAAGGAAAGAGACTATGTTAGTGGTAACGTGGGCTATGTGGTATATTGTCATTTATTTCAGGATTATTTCACTGAACTGATTTTTCGACCTCAAGTTTGTAATGATTATTTTGGGACTGTGGAAGATACTGCTCTGAATTCTACAGACCAAGCACACAGCTGTTACCTTCATTTCCCCCAAAGGCTATTAACAGTTTGTCCTAAAGTGGTGGATTTTATTCTACTGCACAGATCATGAGCAATCATAAGGCATACCAATTTTGTGAGGAAAATCTGCATTCTGATCATGTATATAATTACCACATTTTCTTGATGTGAATAATGATCTCTAGAGTTTCCATATTCAACTGGAAGACATGCATGATGGCTCATGCTTGCAGCCCTAACATTCAGGAGGACAGCCTGGGCTACAAACCAAGTTCCAGAACAGTCTGTGATAAAGTGATACTTTGCCAAACAAAAAAAAAAAAAATAAGAACTTACCTGGAACACCCTGATGATTGTATAAATAAAATGTCCCTGAACTATGAACTACTGTAATACCTATTACTTGCTTAGTACTGAGATTAAAAACTAAAAATCCAAATATAGACATTAATAGTAACTTAAATTATGTTGTTCTTTCATAAGCTCCCAAGACACTCTAACTGCCATGAACCTCTTACCACCTTCTCTACTTCCCCTTGGGTCTCCTTGACCCCAGTGCTTAAACTATGCTGCTTCATGGTCCTTGGAGATTGTTTTTAGTTCAAATGCCTACCCCGGGGTATTCTCTTTAGACAATTATACCCCTTCCCAGTTGCTATCCCTCTTCTATGCTCTATCAGTGGAAACTATTTGAGAATAGATTTGTTCCTTGTGGGCTCCAGTTCAAGCATCTGGATGAAAGAAAATAGAACTTTCTCTAGAAGGCTTAAGAATTTCCCATTGACATTGTAAGGAGCAATGCATTTGTAATTGGTAAGAACCACATGTTTCCCTAAAATGCCAATATCCTCTAAAACTTAGGAAGCAAGGCTAGTGGAGTACTGGTTGCAAAGAAGTTGATATGGTCTCACTTGGAGAGCATGTATATATTAGCAGAGAGCTCCTAAAAATAATAACCCAAAGAAGAGTTCTATAGTGGCTGCCAGCTAATATTGATTTCATAACTGGTCAGTGTGCGAAGAACAAGTGACTAAGACTCAGGAACATCACAAAACCTTTAAAAACTGGAACACGGGGAGGAGTGCTGGAAGATGCTGTCTTCCAGACATGAAGTGGCTTTTACACCCAAGAACTCACAGCATCAGCATTACATGCTCAATATCTGCACAAGACTGGGCTTGCCAACATTTCATCATGTCAAGGGAAGAACTCATAAGACTCCCTCTCTTCCAGAAGAGGTATAAGGGACTAAAGGTTGTAAGACAGCAGTTCTCAACCTGGGGTGTCACGACCCCCTTGGCAAACCTGTCTCCAAAACTATTTACATTATGATTCATAATAGTAGCAAAATTACAGGTAGGAAATAGTAATGAAAATAATTTTGTGGTTGAGGGGTTCACACAACAATGTGAGGAATGATATTAAAGGGTCACAGCATTAGGAAGGTTGAAAACCACTGTTATAGGAGGAAGGAATCATATTCTTCAATGATGTAGCCACTGGTATATTGATTCCTTTTAAGTAAATAACTCAGCATCCACGCTCATGCAGGCAACTCTAATTAAGTGTACTGTGTCACTAGGTGTGGTAGTGTACACCTTTATTCCCAGCACTCCAGAGATAGAGGCAGGTGGATATGTATGAGTTCCCAGCCACCCTGTTTTACATAACAAGCTTTATGCCAGCCAAGGCTACATAGTCAGTGGAGACCTATCTGAAAACAGAAACATTATGAGGCTTTAGAAAGAAGAAATGATTTGGTGGGATAGAGAAGAAAAATAATTAGGGGAACTTTGATCAAAGAATATTTATGTATTAAATTATGAAATAATTAACCTAAAAAGGAAACTGTATAAAAAGGAAAAGCAGGCTCCAATGGGAAGCTACAACATATGGGAGAGGATTTTAGAATACCCTACCATATGGACAACTACTTACTTTTACTGCTGTGTTTAATAATGGTAACAAATAAATTTCCTCCTTTTCATTATTTTTAAAGTTATTGTAGAAAATGACGGCGGGCTTCATTCTGGCATTTCATGCATACATGTCAGTATACTTTGTTGTTCTTCAGCCTCTGTCTCCATTGTCCTCTCTTATTTCCCCTACCGCCCTTTTGCCTCACCATCAGTACCCCTCCCTTCTGACTTTGTATCATATGAAGTCCAGTGCTCTCCCACTAAAAATTTCTTCCATTATGGTTCTTTTTCTTCTCTCATGACCTGTGTATGTGTTCCAAGTATGAAAGAAAACATGCAAGTACTTGTCTTTCTTAGTCCTTTACTGAATGATCTATCAGTTGTTATGATTTCAATTGTCTTTATGACTGAAAATTTCCACTGTATATGTGTGTGTGTGTGTGGTGTGTGTGTGTGTGTGTGTGTGTGTGAGAGAGAGAGAGAGAGAGAGAGAGAGAGAGAGAGAGAGAGACAGAGACAGAGAAAGAGAGAGAGTGTTTTTCATAATCTGTTCATCTTTTGATAGACATCTAGGCTGCTTATTTTTTAGCTATTTTCTTAAGCATCAGTAAATATGAATGTGCAAGTATCTCTAGGGTATTGAGTATATACCCAGGAGTGATATAGCTGGATCATATGGTAGTTCTGTTTTTAGGTTTTTTAGGCACCTCCATACTGATTCCATAATGGCTGTACCAGTTTTCACATCAGGAGTATATTGGAGCTCTCTTTCTCCCTCAGTCTTGTTGGCATTTGTTTTTTGATGATAGCCATTCTAATTGGGTGATTTTAATTTACATTTTTTTTTTTTTTTTGGTTTTTCTGAGACAGGGTTTCTCTGTGTAGCCCAGGCTGTCCTGGAACTCACTCTGTAGACCAGGCTGGCCTCGAACTCAGAAATTCGCCTGCCTCTGCCTCCCAAGTGCTGGGATTAAAGTTGTTTGCCACCACTACCACCCAGCAATTTACATTTTCTTAATGGCAAAGGATGTGGAGCAATTTTTCAAGTATTTATTGACCATTTGTTTTAAGAATTGTCTTTTCTGTTCATTGAGTCCATTTATTGCTTGGATGTCATATTTTATGGTGTTTTAATTTTAAAGTTTTTTTACATTCTAAATATTGAGCTCCTATCTGATATATAGTTGGCAATGATTGATTTTCCCCATTCTATAGATTGTCTCTTCACTCTGTAGATTATTTTCCTTTCTGTACAGGTACTTTTAAATTTCATACAATCTCATTCACCAAGTCTTGCGATTGGAGTCCTTTGCAGAAAGTCGCTTCCTATGCCTGTATGTTGCTGTGCTTTCCATATTTTTTCCTTCTAGCTATTTCAAAGTTTCAAGTCTTATGTCTTTTATCCATTTGTGAGTTTGTACAAGAAATATGGATTGTTTCATTATTCTTCATGTAAATATACAGTTTTCCAAACTTCATTTGTAGAAGAGACCTTATACAATACACATGTTCTTTTTGTTTGTATACATTGTTGGCCTGCTGCTATGTGGCCCAGCTTGTATAGAGGAATTTTAATCCAGCAACATGGCTACTCTGGCAAGGGATCATCTGCATGTGGAATACAGACATGCCCTCAATTACTGTATGATCTGGGTAGACTGCAGACATGCCCTTAGTACACACCTGTAATCCCTAACAATGAAGGCAAGGTTAGTTTGCCAAGGGAAGCAGTCATATTTGAAAGTGATGTCTAATTGAGGAGTAGACAAAAGTAAAGAATCAGAGAAAGATCTGACATAATGAGTCAGAGACAGGATATGCCTAACTCACACAAGAATAGCCTGGGAAGAGAAGCTACTTAAGCAGGAGAGAGAAGGGGAACAAGAGAGGGGGGCATGAGAGGGGGTGGGAGGTGGTGGGTATGTATGACAGCTTTACATAGACAGATTACAAAGAGAATCAGACACAGGTGAAGAAAGAGAAGGAGCCAGAGAAGAGGAGCCAGATGATTAGACTATATTACTAAAGTTAGTATGAGACTAAGCAGAACAATTCAGTCAAAACCTGAAAGAAGCCAGATTGAATCAGTCAGCTTGAAAGATTAGATTGTATGGAGGCTAGAAGCTTTCAGGCCTAGGGATAATGAGAACAGCTTGGGTACAGCTCTCATCTCATCACTTCATCTGAGGAAATAAAAGTGACATTTGCAAGCTTGGCTTCAAATTCATGGTGATCCTCCTACCTTCATCCTCCAAATTCTGAAATTACATATGTGAGCTGCAGTGCTGGGCTTCTAATTTGTTTTTGACACTTTTGTTGAAATTTTTTGGAATTATAAGTAATTAAATATATAGGTGTATTTTTGAGTCCTCTATTATATACTGTTGTTCCAAATGCCTGCCATTTTTGTGACTGTCATGTTTCTCAATACTATTTTTCTGTAGAACCAACTTGAAATCAGTATTTTGTGATACTTTAACCTTTTATTCTGTTTAGAATTGTTGACACTGCTTGGAATCTTTTTTCTACCATATAAATTTTAAGGTTTTTTTTTTTTTCTAGTGCTGTGAAGAGTTTCATTGGAATTTAAAATAGTGTGTGTGTGAGTGTGTATGTGTGTGTGTGTATTGTGTGTGAGTGTGTATGTGTGTGTGTGTATGTGTGTGTGAGTGTGTGTGTGTGTGTGTGTGTGTGTGTGAGGGAGAGGGAGAGGGAGAGGGAGAGGGAGAGGGAGAGGGAGAGGGAGAGGGAGAGGGAGAGGGAGAGGGAGAGGGAGAGGGAGAGGGAGAGGGAGAGGGAGAGGGAGAGGGAGCCACAAGTGTTCAAGTACCTTGGGAGGACAGAAGAGTGTTGGAGTCTCTGGAACTGGAGTTACAGACAGTTGTAAACCACCATGTTGGCCATGTTGGTGCTGGAATTGAACCCAGGTCTTGTCAATTATCAGCCAGTGCACTTACTTGCTGCTCCAGCCACTTTATTGAATTCTTCATAAGGGTAAGTAGAAACTAAGATTGCTCTGACTAATATAGACACTTTTTATAATATTCTTCCAATTCATGAACATGGAAGTCTTTCCATCTTCTAGTGTCTTCTTCAATTTTTTCTTCAGTATCTTAGTTTTTATTGGAAAGATCTTTTACCTCCTTGGTTACCTATATATTTTAAAAAACTATTACAAATAAAACTTTATTTCCTGATTTATTTCCCCAGAAAGTTCATTATTTATATGCAGAAAAAGCTACTGAATTTTATATAGATTCTGGAACCATGCTATTTTGCTGAAGGTGTTCATCAGGTCTAAGGGTTTCTGATAGAGTCTTTAAACTGTTTTAAATGTAAAACCAGGGATCTGTAAACAGGGATACTATAACTTCTCCCTTTCCTATTTATATCACTTTTCTTTTTTCTTTTTGTCTTATTCCTCTTTCTAAGATTTCAAGCATTATATTGAGTAAAAGAAATGAGAGCAAACACTTTTAACTCATTCCTTAGAGGAAATACTTTTCACATTCCCTTTATTTAGTATAGTGTTGTCTATATGTTTATTATATATGTTACTTCTGTTACTAGTTTCTTTAGGACTGTTATTTATTTATATTACTTTTTCATATAATATTTTTGACCATTACTTTTCCCTCCCAAATCTTCCTTACCCACCCAACTTTATATTCTTTCTCCTGTTCTAAAAAAACAAAAAGGCCAAGAAAAACAACAAAAATAAAAACAAGAACAAAAGAAAATTAGAACAGACAGACTAAAGGGAAAAAATATCTGTGAGAGAGACATCAAAATAAAGTGTGTGTGTGTGTGTGTGTGTGTGTGTGTTGAGCTATTGACAGTTAATGAATACACACACATACACAGAGTGAGGAGGAAGGGAGGTGGGAGACAGAGACAGACAGAGACAGAAAGTCAGTTTTCTTTAAGGGCATGACACTAGGTGGGCCAGTGGATAGCAGCACAGATTGAACTTAATGAATTGCCTTTTATAAAGCAGCCTTGAGAAGGAGATGAAGGAGCTGAAAGATTTTATGGCCCCATGAGGAGAGCAACAATACCAATCAACCAGAGCTCCCAGGGTGTAAACCACCAGCCTGGAAGCACATAAGGAGGGACCCATGGCTCCAGCTGTATATGTAAGGGAGGATGGCCTTGTGGGACATAGGTGGGAGAGGAGATCCTTGGTCCCATGAATACTGGATGCTGTGTGGGGGAATTAGAAGGTGGGGAGGTGAGATGTGTGGGGGTAGGTGGGGGCACGCCCTCATAGAAGCAGGAGGAGGGGAATGGGATAGGGGGTTCCTGGGTGGGTCGGGGGAAATGGGGTAAGGGAATAACATCTGAAATGTAAATAAAATATCCAATAAAAAAATAAAGCAGACATGAAGTTTAAAGGGATGAGAAAGTGTAGTGGCAAGAGTCTCCTTTTTTTGCCTCAATTGAAATGATTATGTGATTTCTCTCCATATATTTCAACCATATATTCCTGAGATGAAAGCAACCTTATTTTTCTTTTTAGAATTTTACACTCAAGTCCTGTATTTATGTCATTTTTTATTTCTCCCTCCTACAACTACTCCCTTGTTTCCACTCCCTTTCAATCTGCATCTTATTATTTCATTCATATATATATATATATATATATATATATATATATATATATATGAAAAAGAGAGATAAAGAAAGATAGCCTGGTGAGTTTATTTAGTGTTGTCATATTTTGTAGTGCTGACCACTTGAGATTGGCTAATCATCCTTAGTGAAGACTGATTCCCTCTCAGTAACCATGAACTGCCCATAGCTCTTAGTTTAGGGTAGGACCCTGTGCAGTTTTCTCCTTTCACATTGGCATGTCAACTGGTGTTGTCATTATGCATATCTTTTTAGATGAACATATTTCACATTTTAAGGTTATATAAAGCCTGTAGTAAATATTTTTGTAGTACTTAGCATCAATAGCACATAGAGAAGACATGGATAGTTTTGAATTTTTCGATGTTCTTAGGATATTTACCTGTATTTATATTGGTACTTAAAACTTTAAAAATGTACAACATAAAACTCAGTTGTGAAAACTCCAGCAGAAATATAGAATGAGTAAAAATATGACCTGTCTTATTAAAATATTAAGATAATTATTTTACATAATACTGTTTTAAAATATAGTATTTTATTAGTTTTTGAGAATTTTATATATGCACACAATATCTTTTGGTTATATTTACCCTTCCCACTTCTCTTTTTATCTCTTCCCAAATCGATCTCCCCCTCCCTCATTCCTTCCAATATTGTCTCTTTTTAAATAATTGTTTTGCCCCTTTTCCATTATAATCCTTGAGCCTTGTGAGTGAGATATATTGCTGTTTCTTTAAATCTAGTTTAATAGGTATAAATACCTTTATACCTAGTTTAAAATAGCAATAGTATAATTCACTTTGTTTTAAATACCAAAAAGAATATTAAACTGTAAATTATATCTAAAGAATATACTATTCTTACACAAACAAAAGGGACTTCTATCCTTTATTAAATTCATGCTTCATAATAAGGATGCCATCAAAAAAGCAAAGAGTGGGTATTTACTTCTTCCTTCTAGTATGCATAATTATTCTCTGTAGATTATCACAAGCAGAGTTAAACAAAAATTTAACTTATGTGGCACATCATCATATTTTATATTGGAATTTTTTTTAAATGTTATTTTTAGAAGTAAAAATTTCCACTTAAATCCAGAATTAGTAAATAGTTGTAAGTGATGAAGAATTTACAACTCAAAGCAACTGTATAATTAATCTAATAAGTCTACTTTGTAGCTCAAACCTAGTACCAAAAAGTCTCAGTGAAAACCTCACATTGATATGGTAAGGTACATGTATAAATACATGCATGCATGCATACATACATACATACATACATACATACATATGTACTATATATGCATGCTAAAAGTGTGATGTGCTATTGCTGTTATTTGCAGGGAGTCATCTTTGTCAAGATAGTTAAGAAAATCAGTTTTTTACTAATTGTGGATACCTTTAAAATGTAAACAGTATATTTCATTTACAGAATGTTAAAATTAATGCTCTATAAAACTGTTAGCCAAAGCCTAAGACTCGTTTTGAGCACATTTATTATTTGCTCAAAATAGTTCAGAAATCATTGTTCATTATGATATATTTGCTTGGACTATAGCAGATAACTTAAAAAACATGTTGTTCAAGAAGCAGTACATTTTTTTCCTCGGGATAAATTGTTGGACTTTTCACATTGAAATGTTATTGTTAGACTTTAGTGTTTACATTAAACTTCTCTATTTTTTTTTTTACTATTAAAACAATAGTGCATTGAGATACATTTGTAAATTATCAAGCAAATCTTGAATATTGTCAATCTTTTGTCCCAGGGAAAGTATAGCTATAAATATAAAATTTCCCAGCCCATGGCACAATGGTATAGCATGTCTAACTCCAGTGATCACTGACTGAATAATAACTAAATGAAATGAAAATGTCACCTGGTTTCCAAGATACTTGGTCAGCTGCAGCTAAACAGGGGGTTTATTTGTTGAAGTGCAGTAAGGCTTCAGAATATTGCAGCAATTCAGGAAGAGACAGGCAAGGCTTTAGTCTAGAAGGTATTAGCAACTAAAATATGTCAGTCTTCACACGTAAAATAACTAAGAAATTGCTAATTTAATGTTTCTGCAAGGCATTTTAGACTGACATAAAGTGTTCAGTGCTTTAGAGGGATAGGCAAGCTCAGTTCCATTTCTTAGCAATACCTGCACTATGTAAAATCTGGTCTTTGGTCCCATTATCCAATGCCTCCCTTAATTCATTGTTACACACACAGTAATTACATCATAAAAGGTCCCCAGATCACTTTGTTCAAATGTAACAGCTTCGTTCTGTGATGTTCCAGGTGCTAAGGAACTTTCTCCAACAATTCTCATATTGATAGATTTCATTTTCTAAGTACATTTTGAAAAAGGAGAGTAGATAAGTTTTTAAAAAAAAAAAATGGTTCAGGATGTTCAAGCAAGTGTTTCCTCCATGGGCAATCACTGCAGCTCATGCTGTAACTAATCTGTGATGTGAATAGATTCACAGGAATCTAGGTTGGGGGAAAAAATAAAGAACTTCTACTAATGGTAATTCTGAAGTGCTGCAATAAAACCTAAACTTTACATCGTGCCAGAACTGCTATGGCTCCAATTCATCTTCAGCTGGTCCCAGATTCTAAAAATTGTCAGGGTCAAAGAACCAGTGACAGAATTCTCCTAGGTGGCAAAAATCAACACTTTTAGAATTCTCCTAGGTAACAGAAAACAACATTTTCAGCTTTTAATTTTTTTTCTTGGCTGCTTGCTGATGTTGAAAGAACTGGTTATCCTCTGTCTTCATAGTGGGATCTTGTGTTTCTTTCAAGCTCAGTCGTGATTAGTTTTCCAGTAATCTTTTGCATGCTAAATAAGATGGTTTGGTAGCAGGAAGCATCTCAAGCCCCTATGTTACCACAGGGGCTTACTTAAATATAACTTCTCAGTGGACATTTTTTTTTACCTCAAAAGTTCTCCACTAATATTGCATGAGAAGCATTTTGACAATCCTTAGGCTACCACAAGTAATGAATGTTGGTGCTCTATAGGGCCTGATAGCATTGACCAAGAAGGTTCTGACACCCTCCATATTTAGCTAGCTAAGCCCTGACATCTCACACCAGGGGGAAGGCAGGATATAATGACACTAATACTGTTACCTTACAAAGAGCTCTGGGCTGGTGCTCTTGTTATGGTTTATTAAGATAGGGTTTCTCGATTTAACCCTGGCTGTCCTGGAACTCGCTCTATACACCAGGTTGGCCTCAAACTCAGAGATCTACCTGACACTGCCTCCCAAGTGCTGGCATTAAAGATATGTGGTGCTTGGCTAGGGCTGATATTCTTAACAACAGATACTATAAGTACCTTTTTCCCTCTATTTTATCAAATCTTTAGCATTTCTTTCTATCTATTACTTTTAAGTTAGGCTTTTTCTTGCTTTCCCAAGACCTTGAGGTACACTATTAGGTTATTTATTTGAGGTCTCTATGGTATTTTGCATATAGGCACTCATAGCTTAACTGCATTAGCTCCATCTCAGCAATTCTGATGCATTGCATGTATGAAATACATATGCTTTCTAGCAACATTCTAACTTCCTCCTTTATTATTTCAGTGATTGTAGTGGTTTCAATGAGAAATAGCCCCCATAGGCTCATATACTTTAATACTCAGTACCCAGTTGGTGGAACTGTTTGGGAAGGATTAAGAAGTATGGCCTTGTCAGAGGATCTCTCTCTGTCTCTCTCTGTCTCTGTCTCTGTCTCTGTCTGTCTCTCTCTCTCTGTCTCTCTCTCTGTCTCTCTCTGTCTCTCTGTCTCTCTCTCTCTGTCTCTCTCTCTCTCTCTGCTTCTCTTTCCTGCCTGTAGATTAGGATATCAGGTCTCAGATACTGCTCCAGTGCTATGCCTGCTGGCATATTCCATACCATGGACTCTACTACCTTTGGAACTGTAAGCCCCAAATTAAATGCTTACTTTTATAAGTTGTCATGGGCATGGTGTCTCTTCACAAAAATGTATCAGTATCTAAGATAGTGATCAACTAGTCATTTAAGAGCATTTCAGTACCTGGGGAGATGGCTCAGTGGATAAAAACACTTTCTGTGCAAGTGTGACAATTAGAGTTTAAATCCTTAGAACCCATGTAACTATTCAGATGATCATGTTAGTCTTGTCTTTGAGACCACTTATGTAATGAATTACGGTTAATAGTTTACATATTGTCTTAGTTGGGGTTTATATTACTGTGAAGAGACACCATGACCAAGACAACTCTTGTAAAGGACAACATTTAATTGGGGGCTAAGTTGCAGGTTCAGAGGTTCAGTCCATTATCATCAAGGTGGGAAGCATGGCATCATACAGACAGGCATGGCACTGGAAGAGCTGAGAGTTCTACATCTTCATCCAAAGCCAGGAGGGGACTGACTTTTCTTCACTGGACAGAGCTTCAAAGCCCAGCTCCATAGTGACACACTTCTCCAACAAGGCTATACCTCCTACCAGTACTAATCCAAGCATAGTAAACCACCACTTCCCACTCCCTGGTCCAGTTGGCTTGTTTAAACACATGAGGCTATAGGTGGCCATACCTGAACATAGAATAATGCAAATAAATTTAGTCCAATTCCAAAAGTTCCCATAGCCTATAGCAGTCTGCACAATGTTAAAAGTCCAAAGTTCTCTTCTGAGATTCATGCAATCACTTAATTCTAATCTCCTATAAAATCAAAATGGAAAGGCAAATGACATACCAAAAACATCACAGGATATACATTGCCATTCCAAAACATCATGGTGAAGAAATGCTGGACCAAAGCAAGGCAGAAAACCAGCTGTGCAAACTCCAAAATCTCCATCTTAATGTCCGTTATATAAAGCGCTTTCCATATCTCCAACTCCTTTCATCTTTGTTGACTGCAAGCACAATTCTTTTTGGGTGGTTCTACTCCTTGATAGCAGCTTTCCTCAGAAAGTATCCCATGGCTCTGGCATCTCAAATATCTTGAGGTCTCCAAGGCAACTTCACCATTACAACTTCTTGTTCCAATGTCTGGGATCCACACATGATCTTCTGGCTCCTCCAAAGGGCTTGGTTCACATCCATCTCTGCCCTCTGTAGCACTCCAGGCTCTGGGTGACTCCACTCAATTCCTGCTGCTGTGCTTGGTGATCATCCCATGTTTCTGGTATCTGCAGTATGCTGGAGTCGTCAATTGCAACTAGGCTTCACCAATAGCCTCTCATAGGCTCTCTTCATGGTGCCACACCTCAACTTCTTTGCATGACCCCTTCAATGGCCATTAACTAGAACCTTCACCAATGGCCTTTCCTGGCCTCTCACAGTGCCAAGTCTCAGCTGCTCTCCATTGACTCACTCCTTCATACCTTCAAAACTAGTACTACCTGGTGATTCTTACTCATTACCAAGTACAGCTGCAGCACAAGGTACACTCTTGGCTATCTTTGGAACATGGCTTCTTTGTGCTCTTAGAAAACACTTCCCAGATTTCACCTCAGTATTGCTGGTCTCTTCTTAATCACTGCAAATTTCTTAGCTCCAGATAACCAGCATTAATTCTCCTAGTAGTCCCTTCTATTCTGGACTCTAAAGCCAGAGCCACGTGCCCAAAGTTGCTGAATTCTGCTCCTTGCTGGGGCTGGAGCATACTCCTGCTTTTAGCATTCTGTCTAAACTCCACCCCCACAGTTAAGTGGCAACAGCCAGGTAGGCCTGGCCCACTATAAAAGGGGCTGCTTGCCCCCTCCTCTCTCTCTTGCACTCTTGCTCTTGATCTCTTGCTCCCTCTGTCCCTTCGTTCCTTCCCCCCTCTCCATGTGCTCATGGCTGGCCTCTACTTTTCTACTCTCCCTCTCTCTCTCTGCCTCTACTACCCTCTTAACTCCCCTCCTCATGCCCTGAATAAACTCTATTCTATACTATACCATCCTGTGGCTGGTCCCTTGGGGAAGGGATGCCTCGGCATGGGCCCACTAAGACATTCCCTTTCCCCATACCTCACCACACACCTCCACAAAACATATTCTTTCTCTTTATCTTTTTATAAACACATCATTGGTGCCAAGAACATATCCCATATCTCTTTTATCTTTTTATAAGCACATTACCTGCCCCCTTGTTCTATTACATTATTGTCAGCTTTCTGTTTTCCAACTCCTTTGCTGCCTAAGCTTGTCTGTCCTTTAACTTGCTATGTAGATTGACATTGAACTCAGATCTGCATGGCTCTGTCTCCTGAATGCTAGGATTAAAGGCTTGTACTACTATGCTTAGATCTAAGCTTTTGTGGACACAATTCCTCAAGATCCAGATCAAATGCCTGTGTCCTCCATTTCTGGATTATAGTTCATTCCAGATTAAAAGTCCAAATGAAAGCCATAACCAGATTATAATAATAATGCCTAGATATAACTATTTCTTTGTCAATAGCAAATGCTTAAACAATAAACTTAGCTGGGTGGGATCTTGCCCCAAAGTCAGCACTCTCTTAATCTGTTTATCTCCTTGAACATAGGATTCAGCTCTATTCTACTTCTTGGTGTCCCTTTATTCTTTGAACCATACATTTTGTACTTTTGTTTCCAAAGTGTAGTCATCAAAAGGCTCTTTATAAGAGAGAGCTTTAAAACCACACGACTGAATTTATTCCAGGCTGTTGTGAGACTTCCTTTGTCAAGGCAATTAATCTAAATCTCTTCACTGTAGCCTCAGGCAGACTCTTTGGACAATGGCAAAAAGCAGCCACATTCTTCACCAAACTATCACAAGAACAGTCTCTCGGCCACATATTAAAATTCTTTTCTGAAACCTCTTGAGCCAAGCTTCCACAGTTCAAATCACTCTCGGCAACAGTCTTCCATATTCCTAATAGAATGGCCCATTAAGCCCCACTTAAAATATTCCACTGCTTTCTAAATCCAAAGTCCCCAAATCCACATTCTTCCAAACAGACGCATGGTCAGGCCTATCACAGCAATAGCCTAGTCCCTGGTACCAACTTCTGTCCTATTTAGGGTTTCCATTGCCATTAAGAGATACCATGACCAAGGCAACTTATAAAGGACATCATTTAATTGGGGCTGGCTTACAGGTTCAGAGGTTCAGTCCCTTATCATCAAAGCTGGAAGCATGGCAGTGTCCAGGCAAACATGACACTGGAGGAGCTGAGAGTTCTACATATTCATCCAGAGGAAGCCAAGAGAAGACTGAGTCTTCTGCAGTAGGCAGAGCTTTAAAGCCCAGCCCTACAACAAAGCCACACCTCCTACCAGTACCACTTATGATATGTCCTTGAATTCAGATTGCAAGTATTTTACTACATTTTTTTCAAGTATGTGCATTGTAGGACTGTGAAAGGCAGCCTAATTTCTGGTTGCGTGCAGGCTGGAAACTGCCCCTGGTGATCCTGAGGGGCCCCAGGTGGGACGCAGGTGACCCTAAAGGACTGCATGCTTTTCACCATGCTCCCAGACTCCATGCTCCTGACACGAGGCTGCAGACATCCATAGATTTAGGTCTTTCAGTCACATAGGACAATGCCCTCTAGCCCCTCCGCAGGTAGTGGGCATGACTACAGGCCACAGAGGCTCAAGACAGATCTCCATATTAATGAGTTACCTAAAGGCCAGAGGGCATAGCCAATTAAACATTCCTCCCCAGACCCATCCTCCTTGCAAAAGGTATTTAACCTCAGGCCCGCCCTGAGGAAACTGGGGTATAGTTTTCATCTACTTTCCCCCATGACAATAAACATCTTAAGACCATGGACTGTTTCTCTTCTGGGGAACAGTGGAGCAGGCCTTTATCCACAGAGCTGCTGCCTAATCTCCTGCAGAAGAACTCTCTGTGGTCTCAGCCACGGAGACCACCAACCCAGCCAAGCAAGCCAAGCCAGCCATGACCAAGCCAAGCGAGTCCCAGTGACCAAGAACTCTCATCCCCGAGGGACACAGCCAGAGCTTCTCCCCTTCTCCCCTTTGACTGCGGGCCAATCCAGCCCATATGCTCCACTTCATTCTTGGCCCTTCCGCGTCCCAGCTGTTCATGGCCGCCTTTTGGCCCCGAGACCCCCAAGCTAAGAGCTCTGGCTCCCCACAGGACCTCAGACTGCGCTTTCCATCCCTGAGTGGGTCCCATGGCTTCTCATAGCGTAGGGAGAACATAGTCAAACTTCCCATGCCTCTGTCCCCACGAGAGGCCCTAGCTCCATGGCAAGACAAACACAGGACCCACACATCAACCCAACAACAGGTCCTACTCACACTACAACCCAACAGTGAATTGGCATCTCTTTTAAATAAAAGCTGCTCAGATGAGAGATGCATTGATCACTGGTTATAACATTGTCATTGGGAGTTGGTTTAATGCCATGCCTGTTTTTACCAGAATAATAAAAGATTCCCCCTGGAGCCTATAACCTGTCTAGCTATATGTTTTTAGCCTAATAATGGTACCAGGTATAGATTTCATTTGATGAAGTGGGATAAATCCAATCAGAAAGTGTTTGGTTATCTTCGTGACATTCACGGCACTGTTATACTAATGGATATGTCTTGCCAGACCAATCATTATTGTAGTTTGCAGAAATCACATCTTGGTATGATTATTACTTTTCTACTCTATTGGTATGAGTAATGCAGAGATATACAACTGGCTAACATAACTAGGTTTGGTATATATATGTTTAAAATTATAATTTCTTCTATGTTAGTCCACTCCCTTAGTCAGCATGAAATGACCTCCCTTGTTCCTTCTGACTAGTTTTAAAGTCTATTTTTAGCACATATTTGAATACTGACTCCTTATTTTCTGTTTCCATTTGGCTTGTAATACCTTTGTCATCCTTTTACCCTGAGGTACTGTCTTTAATGGTGAACTATGATAGCTGAAGACAGCAAAAAGAAACAGTCTGTTTTCTGATCCAATTGGCTAGTTTGTGTCTTTTGATTGGGTTACTGAGAATATTGTATTCAGAGTCTATTGAAACATATATATTTTAATCCTGTCATTTTATTGAATTGTTGTGGTGTTTTCTTAGTCCTCATTTGTGTAACAACTGTCATAGAATCATTTTCCCCCTGTAGCTTCTTGGATGTGTTCATTCTGCTTTTCAGGCTGCAGCATCTTTTGTAGAGCTGACCTAATAGTTATAAAATGATGACACAACATTGGATTGGTAGGGAAGGGAGACCCAGTCTGGGAGGAGTTATGGGAGAAGAGGTAAATATGATGAAAATAGTTCATGTGAAATTCTCAAAAATTAATTAAAAATAATAATCCCTTTAGTTTATTTTATCATATGTAGATATTATTTCTTTTTCTAGTATAAGAGATAGTCTGGGTTGGTAGCTGTGGCTTTTTAGAACTTAAGATACATCTTTCCAACTCTTCTAGATTTAGAGTTTCCACTGAAACCTTAGCTGTTATTCAGGTAAGTCCTTTGTGTGTGATTAACCCTTCTCTCGTATTGTCTTCAAGATGTTTTTGTTGTTGTTCTATGTACTTAGTGTTTGGAGTATGAACTACTGAGCTAAACAAAGAATTCTCAACTGAGGAAATGGGAATGGCTGAGAAGCACCTAAAGAAATGTTCAGCATCCTTAGTCACCAGGGAAATGCAAATCAAAACAACCCTGAGATTCCACCTCACACCAGTCAGAATGGCTAAGATCAAAAACTCAAGTGATAGCAGATGCTGGCGAGGATGTGGAGAAAGAGGAAGACTCCTCCATTGTTGATGGGATTGCAAAATGGTGCAACCTCTATGGAAAACAGTCTGGTGGTTCCTCAGAAAATTGGACATATCATTACCTGAGGACCCAGCTATACCACTCCTGGGTATATACCCAGAAGATGCTCTAACACATAACAAGAACATATGCTCCACTATGTTCATAGCAGCTTTATTTATAATAGCCAGAAACTGGAAAGAACCCAGATGCCCTTCAACAGAGGAATGGATACAAAAAATGTGGTACATTTACACAATGGAATATTACTCAGCTATTAAAAACAATGAATTCAATAAATTCTTATGTAAATGGATGGAACTAGAAAATATCATCCTGAGTGAAGTAACCCAATCACAAAAGAACATACATGTTATTCACTCACTGATTATTGGATTTTAGCCCAGAAGCTTGAAATACCCAAGATTCAACTCACAGACCACATAAAGCTCATAAAGAATGATGACCAAGTTGGGAGGGGGGGCTTCAGTCCTTCTTAGAAGAAGTAACAAAATACTCAAGGGAGCAAATATGGAGACAAAGTACAGGACAGAAACTGAAGGAGGGACTGTCTACAGACCATTCCACCAGGATATCCATCCCATGTGCAGTCACCAAAGGTAGACGTTGATGTAGATGTCAGGAAGTACATGCTGACAGGAGCCTGATATGGCTGTCTCCTTAGAGGTCTGCAAGAGTCTGACATATTCAGAGGCAGATGCTCACAGCTAACCATTAAACTGATCATGGGGTTCCCAACAGAGAAGATAGAGTGAAGACTGAAGGAGTTGAGAGGATTCGTAACACCATGAGGAAAGCAACAATATCAACCAACCAGAGCCCCCAGGGTCTAAACCACCAGCCTGAGAGTGCTTAGGGAGGGACCCATGGCTCCTGCTATATATGCAAGGAAGCTATTTATAAGTGGGAGAAGAGATCCTTGGTCCCATGAAGGCTGGACGTGGTGGTGGTGGTGGGGTATTCGAGGGTGGGAAGGTGAGGTATGGGGGAGGGTGGATGGGGGTACACCATCATAGATGTAAGAGGAAGGGGGAAGGGATAGGGAGTTCATGGGAGGGAGGGGGGAAAAGGGGGTAAGGGGAAAACATCTGAAATGTAAAAAAAATTCCAATAAAACAAACAAAAAAAAAGAAATGGCATCGGGCCATTCTAATCCTATCTTTTTGATGTTCTGTATGCTCCATATACTTGGATAGGAATCTTTTCCTCTAGATTTTGGGAAATTTCTCCGATGGTTTTATTAAAAATATTCTATGCCTTTTGGCATGGAGTTCTTATCTTTATTCTAGAACCATGATCCAGATTTTTTTTTCTTTTCTTTTCACAGTGTTCCAAAATCTCTTGTGTTCTGTTCATGCATTTTTTTAAAGTGATAATTTTCCTTGCCTGGATAATCCAATTTCTCTATCTTTCTTCGAGACCAGATATCCTGACCTCTATATGATACATTATGTTGGTGAGGCTTTCCACCAACAATACAATTCAAGTGTTTCCTTTCTAGTTTCATTTCAGTTTGTTTTGTTCTTCAGTATTTCTATCTCTTTGTGGATTCTATTTTTGTATCCTAAATTAATTTCCTCATCTCATTCAGCTGTTTGTTTATATTCCTTCGAATTCATTCAGTAGTTTATTCCTATCCTATTTAAATGTACTGAGCAGTTCAGTTTGTTCGAGTCCTCTTTTAATTCCTTGAACATATTTATAAGTGTTCTTTTGAATTCTTTGTCTGGAATTTCTTCTAAATAGCTTTCATTAGGGACCAGTACTAAAGTATTAGCAATTTTGTATGGAGACATGTTTCTTTGTTGTTTATTTTACATAGGGATATACACATCCAGGATTGGTTTTTGTTGCTGTTTGTTTGGATATAAGTTTTTAGCCAGCTGTATTAAGTGGATGTTTGGATCTCTGCTTGGTGTTACCAAGGCTTTTCTAGTTTGGGAATCTGTTGATGATGCTTGAAATTCAGTTGTGAGGAAGGTTAGTGCTGATTGTGGGTGGGAAAGTGCAGGTAATTCTCATTTGCTTAGGTGACTTGCATACAGAAGGTACATAGATTATGGTTGGACCCACAGAGGTCTGAGTTCACTGGTCTTTGATTTAGGACAGATGCCTTGGCTATCTATGTTTCTGACTGTTATGACAGAAGCTTGGAGAGTAGTGGAGTTCTTGGGTTTGAGTATGTGACCACATACAGGAACCTGGAGGGCCTCAACAGGAGCCTAGGGAAGGGAAGACCTCTGGGGTAATCTATCTGTAACTTCAACTAATGCCAAGGGCTAATGATAGTTTATGTGGGTCACAGTGGAAACCAAGGACAGGAAGGATCCTGGGATAACTCCTCTATGACCACATTACAATTGTCAGGGTCACCGGGCAGTGGTGGCACACGCCTTTAATCCCAGCACTTGGGAGGCAGAGGCAGGCGGATTTCTGAGTTCGAGGCCAGCCTGGTCTACAGAGTGAGTTCCAGGACAGCCAGGGCTATACAGAGAAACTCTGTCTTGAAAAACCAAAAAAAAAAAAAAAAAAGAACAATTGTCAGAGTCAGTCTGAGTTTACACAGAAAGATGGGAATGGGTAAGTATCTGGGGTCACATGTTTTGGGTTTTGGTGGTGGTGGTGGTGGTGGTGATGGTAGTGTGTGTGTGTGTGTGTGTGTGTGTGTGTGACAGGTTCCATAGCTGATTTGAGTTTGCATAGGTCTCAAGTGTAACTGGGAACTGAGGGAACCTGGGGTCATGTGTGTCTGGCCTCATACAAGTTCAGTTTTTATGCAAATTTGCATAGTCCTAGGAGAATCTGGGTACTGAAAAAGTGAACTAAAAAAAATCATAAATCCCAATGGAAGAACAAAAGATCTCCAGTATACAAAGCAGTCCTAAGGGAAGAAAGACTAAAGTCATTATAATACCTCACTTCAAGTTATATGACAGTGATATAGCAACAAAAACGACAAGGCATAAAAGCGGATGTGCAGATCATAGGAACAGACTATAATATTTATAAAGCTCCAGCTGCCTGATTTTTCACAAAGATAACAAAAATACTCATTTAATAAATGATGTTGGGAAAGATAGCTGTCTACACTTACAAGAATAAATCTGGATCTTATCACTTGCTCTGTACACAAATTAAACCTAATACTGCAAGACAGCTCAGTCGTTTAGAGTACTTGTGGTTCTTACAGGGAACCCATGTTCAATTCCCAGTACCCACATGGTAGGTTACAAAATTTGGCCACTATGGAAACAAGTAGGTAAGTTCTTTAAAAATTCTATTAATGAAACTATAATATAACCCAGATATACCAGTCTCAGGCATATATCTGAAAGATTCTGCACCCCACCATCAAGATACTTGTATATTCATGTTACTCACTGCTCTATTCATGATAGTTGGGAAATTATATCAGCCTAGTTGTCAGTGAACCCACAAATGGAAAATGAAAATGTGATAAATATATACAATAGAATTTTATTCAGCTGTAAAGAAAAACGGAAATTAAGAAATTGGCAGGAAAATACACAGAACTGGAAAATATATGGTGTTGGTAACTCAGGCTTCGACAAATACCACATGTACCCTCTTGTATGGATTCTAGCTATGAGTGTATATAGAGACCAGGAAGTTGGAAAGGAGCCATGAGAGTTGGAGAAAGAGACAGGCTAGAAAGGGCAGTAGAACATATGTAATATTAAAGTGGTAGGGGGTATACTAAGGATGGAAAGGTTTAAGTGGCTATGGGAGGGAGGAAAGTGGTGGAGAGCAAGCAAGCCAGTTACAAAATAAATCAAGGAAGAGCTTAAACAGATGTGTTTTGCCTGGGGGAAAAAAAGTGCACCTGAAAGTAATAGGTTAGTAAATGAAAATCCAGTGTTAGGGCTTGGCTGGCTGGCTGGCTGGCTGGCTGGCTGGCTGTGAATTGCTGGTCAAGGAGGCTCATAGGGCCCTCACATCAATATAGGCTATTGCCATTGCTGTTGGTTGCCCAGCAGAACTTGGTGGTAAGACTGATTTGCTAAAGACACCACACACCACACTTTGGTTGCATAGCTGCTAGGGGAGAAAAGACATCACCAGTCTCAACCACCCATGGATCCTGTGCTAGAACACCGAACTGCCAGGCAAGATGTGCCTATGGAGGGAATTCATGGTTAATACTGCAAAGCTGGCCAGAGAAAGCCTGTGACTGGAGAGGTCATGTGTCCTAATGGGGAAGTGGCTACTGCTGTTTCACTAATTGTATTGGGCTTGTCAAACTGCTTTCTAAATACTTTTATGTGCATAGAATGCTGCCACTGTCACTCCAGGGTGTCAGTTACTGCAGTGATTCATAACTGATCAGAGTGATGGGAATAAGTAGCTAGTGAATGCTCAACCCTAAGCAGGAGTATATCACCACTCTAAGGCTCAAGGAACATTGCAGATGAGGGGACAGAAAGACTGTAAGCAAGAAAGCAAGGTCAGAAGTGTTGTGGAAGGCTGCCATCTGGGCATGGCATAGCCATTAGGTCCACCTGTGAATTTACAGCAGTTGTGATTACATGCAAAGGACCTGCACAAGATGGGGACTCTCAATGTTTCATCATGGTGGAGGGAGGGACTCATAAGGCCCTGCCTCATCCCACCTTACCCTAAGGAGGTGTTGGCCATTAATGGCCCTGGAAGAAAAAGAGGCATTTTCTTCGGTACTGCCACTGATAAGTTGCCCCACTCATGGTAGTAACTCTAACACAAGAAGGTAATAGTGAATGTAATCAAATATACTATATCCATTTGTGACAATGCCAATGAAATCCATAATTATGCATAATTAACATGATAGTAAGAATTTAGACTGAGTTTGAAAATCACTTGAGCAATGAAATTTGAAAGATTTTCCAGAATCCTCTATCTAGTCACCACCAGCACACTCGAAGGACAGATGGTTCTTCTTTGGGGAACCCGTACTCACACTCTTGGGAGTGCTTTGTTCTTTACCAAAGTGCAAACATGTAATGGCACTCAACTGTATTTTAGGGGGGAAAAGAAAAGAAAAATATCACTTCTTGGTTTCATGTTTTACTACAAAGCTTTAATAATCAAACAAGTGTGATAAGGGCGTAAGGATAGCTATACAACTAAACACAATAGAATTAAGAATCCACATATGTATGAATAATTGTTGAAAAGAGTATCAAGACCATTCACTGAGGCAAGAAAAAATAAGCCTGAAAAAGTGGGATAGCCACATATTAAAAGGAGAAAGTTGGACTATGTCTCATACCACATATAAAAGTGTGCTGGCTAGTTTTTTTATTCACGTGACACAAGCTAGAGTTATCTGTGAAGGGGGAGCTCTAACTGAAGAACCGCCTCCATAAGACTGGCCTGGGAGTAAACTGTGGAACATTATCTTATTAGTGATTGATGTGGGAGCAGGAAAGCACAGCCTGCTGTGGGTGGTGCCATGACTGGGAAGAAGTGATCTTGAATGGCATAAGATAGTAGGCTGAGCAATACATGGAGAGCAGCCCAACTAAGCAGCATTCTTTCCATGTTCTTCTGTTTCAGTTCCTGCCTCAAGATTCCTGCCTTGAGCTCCTGCTTGAAAAAACACCATGACGAAAATGAAATTACAACTCATAAATGGGAGAAAAATGTCAACTTACCATACAAGCCACAACATGGATCAACCTTGGAAGTATTATATTGAATATGAAGACCATGTTATATTATTCTATTAATTTGCAGTGTCCATGGGTCGAAAAACTATACAGACAGAGGAGATGAGCAGTAGATTGGGGGTGTAAGCATCTCTATAGTAGGATACAGAGTCCTTTGCGTATGTGCCTGAGAGTGATGGAGCTGGATCATGTGGTCGATCTATTTCTAGTTTTGTTGAGGAACCTCCACACTGATTTCCATAGTGGCTGCACCAGTTTGCACTCCCACCAGCAGTGAGTAAGTGTTCCTCTTTCCCCACATCCATGCCAGCATTTGTCGTCATTTGTTTTTTTGGATCTCAGCCATTCTGGCTGGGGTAAGATGAAATCTCACAGTAGTTTTCATTTGCATTTCCCTGATTGCTAGAGACCTTTAAAAAGACAACAACCATTTCTTAGCCATTTGCATTTTGTCTCTTGAAAACTCATTTGATTTCATTTTTTTAATTGGGTTTTGTTTTCTTGATATTTAGGGTTTTTTTGTTTCTTTTTTGTTTTGTTTTAGTTCTTTGTATAGTCTAAGTAACCCTCTGTATAGGTAGTAGAGATTTTTCCTATTCTGTAGGCTGTCTCTTTGCTCAAATTATGGTATCATTTGCTGTACAGAAACCTTTGGTTTCATGAGATCTTAAGTATTTATTGTTGATCTTAATGGCTGCACTATTATTGGTGACCTGTTCAGAAAGTCATTTTCTAGACTGAGGGAAAGGAGATCCAGTGACAGGCCCAAATTGGGACCCATCTCAAGGAGAGGCTCCAAGGTCAAACACTATTACCAATGCTGTGGTGTGCTTACAAACAGGAGCCTAGCATGGCTGCCCTCTGAGAGGCCCAACAAGCAGCTGAAAGAGTCAGATGCAGATATTTGCACCCAATCAATGGACAGAAACTGCTGACCCCTGTGGTTGAATTAGGGAAAAGCTGGAAGAAACTGAGGAGGAAGAGGGTGACCCTATAGGAGAACCAGCAGTCTCAATTAACCTGGACCCTGAGATCTCTCAGACACTGGACCACCAACCAGGCAGCATATACTGGCTGGTCTGAGGCCCCTGATACATACACAGCAGAAGACTGCCTGGTCTGGTCTCAAAGAAAGAAGACACACCTAGCCCTTGAGAGACTTGGGGCCCCAGGGAGTGGGGAGACCTGGTAGAGTACGTAAGGGGTCGTGTGGATGTGGGGACTTCCTCTTGGAGGTGGTGTTTGGGAGGAGGAATGGAACAGAGAACTGTTGGAAGGTGAATGGGAAGGGGATAGTGATTGGACTGTGATTATTTAAAGTATTTTTTAAAAAGTCCTTTTCTACGCCAATGAGTTTAAACATATTTCCTTTCTATGCCATTGATCTATGAGTCTGTTTTTATGTTACTAACATGTTGTTTTTATTACTGTAACTCTCTAATATAACTGGAAACCTAGAATAGTATCAGCTTCTTTTTTATTTTTTAGGATTATTTTGGATATTCCAAATCTTCAGTGTTTCCACATGAAATTTAAAGTTAGTTTCCAAGTCCTGTGAAAATTTGTGTTGTAACTTTGATGGAGATGAATATGTAGATTACTTTTGGTAGGGTGGCCATTTTCACAATATTTATCCTGCCAATCAATGAATATATTTCCATATTCTTCAGTTTCCTTTTTTGATGCCTTAAAGTTTTCATAACACAACTCTTTCAATTCCTGGGTTAGATTTATTTCAAGATATTTTTGAAGCTATTGTGAATGGAATTATTTCCCTGATTTCTTTCTCGGTCCAGTTGCCATTTGTATATAGGATGGCTACTGATTTTTTGCATATTAATTTTGTATCCTGCTATGTTGCTGAAAGTATTCATCAGCTGTGGGAGTTTTCTGATGGGATCTTTAGGATCTTTTATGTATACAATTATATCATCTACAAATAAAGATTCTTTGACTTCTTCCTTTCTTGTTTGTATCTTCTTGATCGCCTTCAAATGTCTTATTGCTCTAGCTAAGACTTCAGTTACTACTTTAACTATGTATGGAGAGAGTGGATATCCTTGTGTTGTTCCTGATTAGAATGGAAATGCTTTTAGTATCTCTCCATTTAGGTAATGTTGGCTGTGGGTTTGCTGTAAGCCACCTTTATTATGTTGAGGTATGTCACTTATATCCCTAGTCTACCCAAGACTTTAATCATGAAGGGATAAAAGTTGTTCCTGCATCTAATGATGGTTCCTTTCCTTAAGTCTTTTTTATGTGGTGAATTACATTTATTGACTTACATATATTAAGCCATCCCTGCATCTCTGGGATGAACCTACTTTGATCATAGTGGATACTATTTTTTAATTAGACCATAATTGTACCATTTTCTGTCTTCAATTTTCTTTCTCCAGCTCCTTCCATGTACTCCTCCACCCCCTCTCAAATTCATGACCTCTTTTTCTTTAATTGTCATTGTCACATATTTGTATAAATATATAAATACAACCTGATGAATCCATTTTATGTTGATTATATGTATATGATTTCAGGTCTGACCCCTTGGTACTGGACAGGCAACTGGTGTGATTTTTTTCCCTAGAGAAGACTACTTTCTCTTGTTCTCAGCATTCCTTAGTTACCTGTAGTTTTTGTTTAGGAGTGAAGTCCTGTGAGAGTTCCCCTTTCCACAGTAACATGTCTGTTGGTGTCTTTATTGTTCCATTTCTGTTTAAGAGAGCTAGCCTTTAGTCATAAATTTCTTTAATCTGTTTTTATCATGGAAAGTTTTTATTTCTCCTTCAATTTTAATAGGTAGTTTCTCTGGGGTTAATAGCCTGGTTTGATAGTTGTGTTCTCTAGGGTTTTGGAGTGTATCTTTCCAGGCTCTTCTGACTTTAAAGATTTCTGTTGAATAATCAGATATTATTCTATTAGGCCCCCTTTTATAAGTGACTTGACCTTTCTGCCATGTGGCTTTCAATACCTTTTCTTTATTCTGTATTTTTAATGTTTTAACTATGACATATTGTGGAGAATTTATTCCTTGATTTGTTTGACCACAATTATAATCATTCTTTCGAATTCTTTGTAAGTTCTTCCAGATCATTTTCCTTTGGGGACATTACTATTAGATTTGTAGTTTTTTTGCTTTTTCTTGCTTGAATTTTTTTCTTCAGCAGAGGTGTTTACAATGTTCAGGTTGAAGCTAATTCATAAATTCATAGCAGGGTTGGGATATCAATTTTCTGTTTTTCTAGTATTTGGGGATATTGCCTCTGTTCAGGATGTCTTCAACAGTTTGATTAAAGATCCTAGAACCTGTTTCCCTGGCAGCACCGACTCAAGTCCCCATAGGGCAACTGGAGTGTCTTAGACAGGATGTGGCATAGTTCTGGGAATCTAGGTAACATATGATGGCTGAAAGGTCCTTGGGCATCAGAGGCGGAATCTGGTGAGTCCTAGAGGAAGGAAGACAGGCTGAAAAGAGGAAGCTGGCTGTCTCTGGCAAGTAGCCAAGGGACTTGGGTGACCCAAATGATGGTAGACCAAGAGGCAAAGCATAGATAGCATACTTAGGTCCTCCTTATAAGTAGTGGCTACAAGCCCCCACCCCCAATAGCAAGTGTGTTGGAATCAAATGTGTCCCAAAGAAAGAGAGATGGGCAGAGAGGAAGTGGCTATCCCTGGCAAGCACCCAAAGTACTTGGGCAAACTTAATGGAAGAGAGTGAGGAGAGGGTACAGCTTACTTGAGTCCACATCACATTTGGTGGCTATAGTTGAAAACAGTTCATTATTTTTATCTATTTATTTAGTACTTACTTATTTTGAGACAAAAATATCACGATATAGCTCAGGCTAGACTGAGAGCCACAATCCTCCTGCTTCAATAGTGTCTTGAGAATTCTTTATTTGTATCATTTTTCTCTATTTTAATTGTTTATTTTCATAAAGGAAGGTGGACACACACCCTGTTAATACCTCTTAGCCAGAAGTAGAGACTTCCCTGGTTTTTAAAATTGAAGAAATTGAGACCAAAGGCAGTTAACTTAAACAAACAAACAAAAAAAGACACACAAGTTGTTGGCAAACTCAGGAAAATAGCTGTAATTGCTCATTTCTATTTTGAAATTGAAACAAGAGTCTTCCTTTTTTTTAAGGACATTAATTTATTACATTTGTTTTCATGTGTGCTTGTGCATGCATATACGTATTGTGGGGGGAGGGGTTTACTCACCTGCCACTGCACACATGTGGAAGTCAGATGACAACTTACAGGAGTAGGTTCTTCCCTCTCACTGTGTTGGGTTTTAGGGATTGAAGCTTAGACCATTAGGATTGGTGGCAAGTATCTTTAGTAGCAGAGCCACCTCACTGGCTCACAAGTTACTTCTTATCTATATAGCATCTTCTGGGGCAAACTGGTTGCAGAAAGGTAAGTCAACCAGGATTACACTAAGTAAATGCCTTTGGCTTGAGAGTTCCTGAAATGTTCTGATCAGTTCTCTTGGAATCTGAATCTGCTCACCTATGTAGCAGTGCCTCGTTCCTGAGTAGATAGCACCATCCATGGCAGCCAGGACCACGGATCGAGTCTATTTGGGAGAAAACTATGCTTGAAACCATATCTGTGACTCAAATGACTGGAGCATATGTGGCTGTACAATCATGAGTCACTCAGCTGTGCAGCCGAGGGAGCCAGAAGGGGTCACTGCCTGCAGGATTTTCTCAGGAATGGCTCCTCAGAGCAGGAAGTCACTGGGGCTTTGAAGGAAAAGCAGTACTCCTTGAAGGGGTAGTAAGGCAGGACACTATCTCTTCAGGCCCATGGTAAGGTACATGCAGATCTTCCCAGGGTCCTTGATTGTAGGGGAAGGATGGACATGGTTTCCTGGATAAAAAGCAAACAGTGTATTTGATGGGGGTTCTGTAATGATGAAATGAGTGAAGAATTGGGAACCCTCTTAACCTACCACAAAATTGACTCCTCCTGGGGATATTACTTTCATTATATATAAAAAGCAAGATTGTTTGCAGGTCAGAAAAGGCTTGATTGTTCACTTAAAGCAGTGGGGCGGCAGGTGTTTCAGGCACTAGCAATTCAATCATGTGGTGAATATGTATTGAGCACTTACTGTATTCCTGGAGTTTTGCTGTGGGCTGAGTCACTGGCACCGAAGACTTACACCTTGCTTTAGTTTACAGTCTCAATAGACAGGGCAAGACAAACACAGTTCCTTAAAGAAGGATCTTCGTTCCTATTCCACTCCCTCTGCCGCTCACAGAAGTGGCCAGATATAGACCTACCTTCAGGCTAGGAGGAGCAGGGGAGAGATTCCAGAGCATACACCCCAGAGAACTTTTGATATAGTGTCAGACAGACAGGGAGAACCCTGAAAGACCATTTCAAGCCCCTCCTTTATAGCCTGCCTAAAAACTGGCCGTGTCTGGCAGACTCCCTTTTCTGCGCATGCTCACTCCTCCATATTTTGTTGAATTAAGAAGGATGTGCTTAAACCAATGTTTAGCTTCTCCGGGAAGGCACAGCCCTTTGAAGAATCATGCCCAAGACTTTGTCAAGGATTTGTTATCACCTGTGACACCTGCCATGGTACTCTGCACAGGATGAGTATTTGAAAAATGTCCCGTGAATAAATCTATTGCTCTTACTGCTCTTTCTCTTCCATCTGCACAGTGCCTAACTGTGCACACAGGCCTTCCTATGCCATTTATTTCTTTAGATGCCTTGCAGGGTGTCAAATGAGATGACTGCCCTTGCCCTCGTGGATAAGGATGATTGTCCTGGGATGCTGAGACAATGACAGGGTATCATGATTGTTATGCGATCCTGCCTCCACTCCACACACATGGCAGCAGGTCACTTGGCCTTTGCTGACTTCCTAGTTGCCACGCTGCAGCGAAAGAGTGTTATAGGTGCTCTTCAAACAGAAACACCTCTAGAGGTGTGCCTCCTTCGTAAAAGGGGAGTAAAAGAGCCTAGGGTTCTCAAACACAGCCTCTCCTGCTGCTCATGCAAGTCGTGGAAAGGCAGCAGATCATAAGAAACAGTGGCCTCTTACAAGACTCAACTTTGACTCTCATATCCCAAGGACATCACCTTCAAAGGCTCTGTGACCTATACATCTCAACTGCTGGGAATGTAGTTGCATCAGACTGTTCCATCCTTCCTATTGAGTAGGAATTGCTACCCCAGCAGTTTGTAGCCCTGTATGGTTTGTATCACCAAAATCTTCTCGCTTACAGACTTTCCTAGCTACGAAAGAATAATGCTGCCATCATCGCCCTCTGCATAGGCTGTGCCTTGCCAGTCACTCAGACAACATTCCATCATCTTGATGCCTCAGGGTAGGTACATTAGGTGGCTGTTCTGTAAACTGGAACTTTTGCCTCCTTGTTCATTTTTCTTCTCTCAGTGAGTTTTCCATCCTTGACAAAATAAAAATCTTCTTAATACAAGTGTCCTAGATAGAAAACATACCTATGTATCTTGGTTGACAGTTTGGGTTTGATAACACCATGCTCAGCAATTCCAGGACGGGGACATATTCCCAAGTGCGCAAACAGTAGAGTTTCGGAGAAAATCCCTATCAACTCCAAGGGCATTAGATCAAGAAAGTATTTGCTGAGCAGACTGATAGGCAAGTGTTTACTCAGTTTGAAAGCACATTTATTTTTAAGAGGCATTCATAAACTTATTGAATTTGAGTGTATTTTTGCCTATTCTCCTTGGTTTTCAGATATGAATTTATGAGACAAATATGACTAGCTATATCTCACAGCTATTTGTGGCTGATGCTGACTTTTTAATATAAATCTTTCATTATCACTTCTTGGCCTTTTGGCTACAATCGAGTGATCTTTTGTATTGGCATCTATTTATTGTACATAGTGATGAATTTCATAAAGACTTTCATTCTTTGGCTATATCTCTTCTCCCCCCTTTCCTTTCCCTCTCCTTCTGATTATTCTTATTCATTTCCTTTAGGCAATCTCATTTCTATTCTAGGGTTCTATATACATGTGTGATTGTATATATCTATCTAAAATCCAGGATATACAAATTGGTGAAAACATTCAATGTTATCTATGTCTGATTTCACTTAATATAATTATTTCTAGTTGTATCTATCTTCCTGCAAATGACATTATTTCATTTTTTTCTGGCTTTTTCCAGCCTGTTTATCTGAGCCTTCCTGGATTGGAAATGTTCACATTGTAGGTTTCTTACTCACTTAACACTCAGTTGGATGGAAGGTAAAAGAATGTTCTGAAGGTTAAGGATTCAAAGCCACAGTGCATTGATGGACCATGAAAACCTCTGACAAATCTCTTCTGAAATGACATTGTTGCACAGGAGCCACTGGGGAAACAGGGATTAGGGGCCTTAAAGGGAATTTTCACAAACAGATCTAGGAACTTGTGTACCAGCATCATCTCATAAAGTAAGTGAGAGGTGTCAGTATGAGATACCAGAATCCTATCTGACAGAATGGACATTCTACAAGCTACTTAGCCTTCCTCAAACCCAACTGCTCAGCTTGGATGAAACTGTAAGAAGTATCTAACTCCCAAAGTGTCAACTGAGGCCATCCAATCAGTCCCCAACTCTGCTCCTTTTTATTTGAAATGTCTCTCAGATACTATGCTTCTTTCTTTTCTCAGCTATATTCTAGTCTCTCCACTGTGATCAATGTGATCTTTTTAAAAGAAAAAAAGGAACACAGCATTCCTTTTCTCTAGTCTCTGGCTAACTCTCTATTATATCCAAGATAAAGACTCCAACTCCCAAAGCTGAACGTAGTAGCTCTTAGAGGATGACCAAGAGTTGGAAGGCCAGCCTGAGCTACATAGTGAGACATGTTTTAAAGTAAAAGATACATGTTTTAAAGTAAAAGAAATATTGCAACCCCTTACTCTGATCTAAAATAACTTTTCATGACTGACAAGTGCTTCACTTTTTAGGTTCTCCCACACCATTCTGCTTAATTTTTACACTGCAGTCATAGCAAACTAATAGTTCTTTTCCAAGGCAGCTTCTTTCACCTCTAGCCTTTGTGCTAGTTTTTTGCTGTACCTAGAACACTCAGTCCTTCCAAGTTGCCCTTTCTTTCCTTTAGCTATTGAATTGTGCAGAATTCTATGCCCTTATTATCTTCCCAGGAGGTCCTCCCCAATCTGAACTGATTTTCCTCTGTGTTGCCTTCCCTTCATGCTTCTGTCTTCTTAGCACTCATCAACTTGATGGAAACTGCCCTTTTCCTGGTTTCTTTCTCCCACTCAGTTCTGCAGAACAGTGTCTTACTCATGAGTATGTTCTCAGAAGAGTCTGTTGAATGAATGATGCATGTTTAAGTGTTTTTAAAAGTGCAACTGCTATACTAGTATTAAGCATTGCATAATATTATCGTGTTCAACTTGGTTATTTAATATTTTTGATATTAACTATTATCACAGTTATACTCATTTGGCTCCTTCCTTAAAGCTGATACTAAATAAGGTCTTCACGTTATTGAACTATTGGAGTAGACTGAGGTATATTTGATGTGATGTCATTTATAAACTAGGTTCTCCTATAAGTATCCCAATTTTTCAGATGGAAAAAAAAAAAAAACTAAGCTCACAAATGTAGGTTGAAATCATTGAGAATTTGTACCTAGTGTCTAGCTAGATTTATTGTTGCTGTTGTTGCTTTTGAACCAAGGCCTAACCCTGCAGGTTAGGTTACCCTGGAACTTCCTATGAAGCCCAGGCTGGTTTTGAACTGGCAGTGATCCTTGTGCCTAATCTCCCAGATTCTGTTTACAGGCACATTCCACCATGCCTAGCCTCATAGCCAGATCCTGGATCTAGATTATTCAAAATCCTAGTCCTGACAAACTTTTTTTTTTTTTTCGAGACAGGGTTTCTCTGTGTAGCCCGGGCTGTCCTGAAACTCACTCTGTAGACCAGGCTGCCTCTGCCTCCCAAGTGCTGGGATTAAAGGCGTGCGCCACCACTGCCCGGCCCTGACAAACTTTTCAAATAAGGAAATTATCAACAAAGGAAAATGATAATTCACAGGATCAGAAAAATATGTGTTAATTGTGAATTTGCTGAGGTATTGGTGGGCTACAGAACTTCTGGAATTCAATAATTTGAAACAATTTCAACATGACATTAAAAAATCAATACAGAAACACAAATATATATTTCTATAAAAAAGATATACAAATCTCCAAAAAGTGTATGAGGTCATTGATCATCAAAAATGCTAATTTAAACTACGATGAGATAACACTTCACATGCACTAGGGTGGTTTCTATTTTTAAAATGTGTTGACAAGGAAATGGAGAAGTTAGAACCCTTGTGCATCGCTACTGGGGATATAAAATGGCGCAGTTCTTGTGGAATGTGCTATGGAGTTTCCTTTTAAAAAAGGTATGTACCACATGATTCAGCAATTCCACTTCTAGGTATATACTTTACAGTGTTCATCACAGGATCTCAAAGGGATATTTGCTTACCTCAGTTTAAAGGTGTACTATATACAATAGTTCAAAGGTGATGCAGTCTAAGTGTCCATTACTAGAGGAACAGATAAATGTATAGACAATATATTCATTATCATTATCATTCAATATTGTCGCGCCCAACCTCGCCGATAAGGAGACGCGGCAAACAGGATTCTTCTGACAGCACTCTTTATTGTACAGCTCTGCAGCAAGATGGAGAAGGACCACGAGCTCAGGGAGCTCATCACTTATATAGGGCTTGGCAAGGCGTGTGCATCCCTCATTGGTGCTTTAGCTTAAGCCAATCAGAACAGAACAGCTCGCACAACTCTATGGACAACTGCGCATGCGTCAACATCTGGGAAGAACCAGGAAGCAGGAAACCGGCGCTATCTTCTAATGGCGGAGCGGCTCCCGACACAATATCATATCAATATCATTCATCCTTTTAATGTTGAGTACAATTGGAAAAGCTAACTGCTAATTCTAACCATTTTCTAGTCTTGCCAATGTCAGGAAATTCACTCCTGATCAATCTTTTTTGTTTGTTTGTTTGTTATTTTATTGTTTTAAACAGGATGAAATAAGTTTAATGTATAATTATTTTTAAATTTTTAAAATTTTATTTATTTACATTCTAGCCATTGCCCCACCTCCCAGCCCCCCTTCCCACAGTTCCTCATCCCACTCCTCCTCCCCCTTGCCTCTGAGAGGGTGCTGTCCCCAACAGGCATCCCTCTTCCCTGGGGCCTCAAATTAGTCACATCTTCTCCCATTGAGGCTAGACCAAGCACTCTTCTGCTATATATGTGCAGGGGCCCTCGGACCAGCTCCTGTATGCTGCTTGGTTGGTGGCTCAGTGTCTGAGAGATCTCAGGTGTCTGGCTTAGTTAAGACTGTTGGTCATCCTATGGGGTCACCCTCCTTCTCAGCTTCTTTAATCCTTCACCTAATTCAACCATAGAGGTCCTTGACTTCAGTCCAATGGTTGTATGCAAGTATCTGAGTATATATGATTCAGTCGCTGGTAGAACCTCTCAGAGGACAGCTATGATAGACTCTTATCTTCAGTCTCTTCTCCATTTTTGTCCCTGCAGTTCTTTCAGACAGGAACAATTATGGGTCAGTGTTTTTGACTGTGGGATGGCAACCCCATCCTTCCATTTGATGCCTTGTCTTTTTGCTGGAGGTGGGCTCTACAAGTTTCCTCTCCCCACTGTAGGGCATTTCATCTAAAGTCCCTCCCTTTGAGTCCTGGGAGTCTCTCACCTCCCAGATCTCTGGTACATTCTAGAGGTTCCCCATCTCCCACCCACCCCTGAGGTTGCATATTTCCATTCATTCTGCTGGCCTTCAGGGCTTCTCTTCTGTTCCCCCCAACTATCTGATTATGTTATTTTTATTAAACCATTTCATTCATTTATATTCCAAATGTTGCTTCCCCTTCCCAGTCATCCCTCCCAGAGTTCTTCAACCCATCCCCCTCCTCTTTGCCTCTGAGAAGGTGCTCCCCCCTGCAACCCTCTCACCCACACACCCCACTCCACCTCCCGGCATCCCTCTTCCCTGGGACATCAAATCTCCACAGGATTAGGTGCATTCTCTCCCGCTGAGGCCAGATAAGGCTGTCCTCTGCTACCTGTGTGCCTGTGCCAGGAACAATCTTTTAATGTGTCTTTTATTTCTTCTCTCCTAAGGCCACAATACTCCTGGCCAGAGCCTCTAAAGAACCCACACTGTCTGCTGTTCCACTGTGTCCTAAGTCAGGATCCAGTCTAGTTGATTTTTCTACTGGAGAGAAGGTGCTTATTCTAAAAGTGGCCCACACACATTTTCCTCATAACCATTGGCAGATGGCTATGGATTCTTTCTGTTCCCAGGAATGATGTCAGGATTGTGCCTTTTTCATCACTGGGAGCTAATCGTGATAGTGACATTGGACATCATTATTAATAGGTGAAGAACATACATAAAGAAAAGGGGAAAATGGTTTGGGCTAAGTCACACAGTGAACTCAAAAACAGCATGCTCCCAGCAACAACCCTTGCTGTGGCTTTCCTACGTGACTGTGAGCTCCACAACCTTGCTCCGTTTTTGTACTTTGGACAACCGATTCACTGACTGTGGAAGCAGGTCTGAACTGTCTTGGTGATAAATAAAGAAAACTTTCCTCAGTTTAGTATTTTATGATCTTGCTTTGTTTCCTGCTTGGCAGGATACCTCACCATTGAAAGTCTCTAGTCCTTCAGTTTGCCCTCCACTCAAATGTAGCAAAGAACTCTTGATATCCGTGGTGTCCTTTGGGGATACCAAGGATGAAGTGGGGAAAGTAAGATCTGCCCCATCCTTTCCACAGGTGCACACTAGACCACACAGAGCATCACATTTGCCTGCGGAGTTTTAAAACTACAAATGCCTGGGCTAAGAGTGTGATGCAATGGCAGAGTACCTGCTGAACCTGTGTGAGGCCCTAGGTTCAATCCTCAGCACTACAAAAAGGTACCCTGGGACTTGACCAGCTCAACTTTGAATGTTACCCCTTTCTCAGGGAACCCAGCACCAATGTCAAAGGAGTCCCCTTTGAGTTGAGAAGCAGCAGTTCACATCCTCTGCCACCTAGCCCACAGGTGCCTTCTTTGTGAGATGGAAGTGCCGCCTTCTGTTGTTTTTGAGCACTCCCATGAACACACTGATCCCCTAGCCTTGACACTTCTTAGATACTCCCCGTTGTCTTCACCTAACTGCTTCAGAACTTTGCTTCTCATTTCTTCAGGGAGCTACTGGAGAGTAGGGAGTGTGTTTATCACATCCTTATATTATTGCTCCAAAAAAATTGCCAGCTTCATTAGCACACAGCACATATTCGGTGCACATTAATTGAACTGATAGAAGTCTTGTAGATGGGAAAGCTGACATAATTTCTTATTTGGACAGATGCTTTTTGTCCTTTGGAAGCAAAATGATCACACGGGAAAACTCACATAGAGAAAGAAGCCCTGATTTCCGATCCTAGCTGTGTCCTGAATTCCCCCGTTGTGACCTGTAGTAAGTCACCAGTGTTCTCTGGCACATAATTTCCTCATCTGTAAAACCAGGGCTGCTAAGTAAGCTTCATGTTAGTGCTAGACTTTGGCTAGTCTGCATAGCAATGGACAGTCTTTTACTCAAGTCAAGGTGTGAAGGTCTCTAAAGAGTTCAAATTGACCCTGGGTTCTGAAATGAGAAACTTGGCTAAAGTATATGAGTTGGCCAAGCTTCTCTGATTGTGTGTGTGGAGGAGAACGTGGCTTACTTCTCACCCACACCCTTGACTTTGAACTCTTCCATCCCAGGAATGTCAAATATTCACTATCTACATACCTGCTCTCTTCTTTTTATGAACAAACCAGGGCAGA
This sequence comes from Mastomys natalensis, assembly GCA_021653895.1. Classification (NCBI taxonomy): domain Eukaryota; kingdom Metazoa; phylum Chordata; class Mammalia; order Rodentia; family Muridae; genus Mastomys; species Mastomys natalensis. The sequence continues at coordinate 32,927 of JAJTUV010003287.1, read as the reverse complement.
GGTACATTGTAGCTGGATTTCTGCTTGCCCCTCCGAATGTTTCCAGTCTGTACTAGGGTTTTCATTATTATGTGTAATAAAACCTGTTCAAGTAATATATTCTGAGGAGGATTGTTGTTGGTTTTTTTTCTTTATGGGCTTCTAGTTTACTCAGTCACTACACGGACATGGGATACAAGATGTACTGCTATCCAAAAAGAAAACACATGAGAGATAAGGGTTGCTTAACAAAAGCTCCGGTACCTGGAATACAGTCTGCTACATAGGCAATACTCAATATAAATATCTGAAAATGGATGAAAATACCCATGACTCTCAAACTTTTATTTATAGAGAAATCTTTAATGAAATTGTATCTCAAATGAGGTGGGAATGAAGCAGTCTTGATTGAGGGGAGGAGCTAGGGGGTCTAGTTCCATTTAGATTCCCCTCTGGGACCCAGGGAAGTTCTACTGAGCCCAACTGAAAACCTTTTCTTGTAGCTGGTAAAAGTGAGAAGTGTTTCAATTTTTGCTGTCTCCCCAGTTCACTCTGGCTATTTGCAATCTTAATAAATAGATAGAATAGGATCTTTCAGTGGGAATATTGTATAAGAAAAGAAAAGGTTGCCAACTCCCTCCACCTACCCTCACTCCAGGAATCCCCCAGTTATTACTGAGGGAGCATGGAAGAGGTTATTTTCAGTAGGAGACTCCCACCTTGATTCACAAACATATATGAAACCTAGTGTTTGTTTAACTTACATAAAGAAGGAAAGAAAAACACTGTGGTAGTTTCCCCAGCATTTGGAAGAATGCTCTTTGAGTGTAGTCTACTACAGTAGCTCTTCTATGGAATCTGGTCTGGTCAGCAGCCAGCTAGGTACAACTGCCTTTTGTACCAGAGGCCCCTCTATTACCCTAATAATCAGAACCATTCCTAACTAAATTCATGGTCAGCATCCTGTACATGCACGAGTTCAGAAGGGGACTGGGAAGCACATCCTTCCCCATGCAGGCAGGACTGTGACCCTCTGCTCAATCTGGCCTGACATCTTTGTTTCCCCAACCACCAATAGGTTACAGAGGGATAAATTCAAGGAGCTTACTAGACAGAGTGGTCTGAGAAGCAAGGCACATCCTCACCACTGCCTTTGGAAGATGATTTGGGATAATGATTTAGAGTTGTCAAAGGGATAAATGCTTTTAAATTAAGAGGTTTCATTGTTACCGGTATCATGGCCCTTTCAAATGCATCTTTTCATGCCCTACAGAGTGTCCTTCCATATAGGTGTCAGAAGTGGTAGGTATATAACTAGTTCTGGGAATTCCATTTGACAGCAGAGTAAACTAAGGAGTGAAATGAGTGTCCCAGCCCCAGATAGCAAAGCACCAGAAACTGCAGCTTCGGCTCTATTGACTTTTCTCCACCTCCTCCATGTCCTGGTCAGTCTCCTGATGGGCTCCCTAGCTTCAGAATCATGATAGAGGACACCCTTTGAGCCCTGTGTTCCTCTGAAGTTGCTGCTGAAATCAATCTTCAGTCCCAAGCATGCCCCACCTCCCCAAACCTGCCATGGAATATGGGATAGTTATTTGAGATGCAGTAGTTAACACCTGAAATCTGGTTTTAGGATCAAGAATACTCAAGGTTAGGGCTGGAGGAAACTTTAGAACCCCAAGGATTTGTTCAGCATCTATCTGACAGCAAATCACGGCAAAGCCAAAACTAGACCAAGTTTTCCTGTCCTCCTGATTGGATCCTGAGTTTCTTTTCTTGCTCTTTCTAGTCTATGAACTGCCTCCCTTCTCTACTCTGTCCCTCAGTGTCCTGTCTGACAAGAGGGGGAATGCTATGAAGTGTGCTGCACATTATCTACACTTATTCCCCCGGATCTTGGTGTTTGTTGGTTTAAGGCTGGATTAAGGACCTCAATGCTAGGAAAAAGTCTATCATCCCAGCTCTGAAACAAGACTTAATCTCAGCTAAAAACCATCCCAGACATTTGGTTAGAAGTGAAAATAACAGGTTTAGATGATATTGCCCAAGACCCCCCCCCCCAGCTGAATGGCCACACCAGGAGGCAACTTGGTGGCATTCTGCTTGGAATCTTAATTTGAGCACTCTCCAGGACTTGTAGGCACGAGAGGGAGGGGAAAAACAATTGAGAGCAAGCCTGACTGAACTCAGCCTTCCTTCTTGGAGCAGTGTCTGTCCGAAGTGGGGTATTCCGGAACCCTGCCTGTTCATTTTGTTCATAGCTCTTGTCTAAAATGCAAAGGCCAGCAGTAAACAAACCCCTGTGTAGTTTGTGACCAGTCTGACAGTTTTTAAGGGTGCCTAGTTGAGAACTCCCCAGCCCCGCCCTGGCCCAAGCCAAGTACTACAACTTGTATTTAACCTAGGGCAAGGGTGGGTGCAAACCCAAAGGTGAGGGAGGCACCACTGGCAGGAGTCAGCTCTTGTGAACCTGGAGGCTGTTTGGCAGCTGGACTGTGACTGAGTTCTCTGACTCTTTTCTTTTTTTTTTTCTGGATTTGCTCTGTCTTGGGCCTGTATCTTCCCTCTGCTACTCTCTCACGCCCCCGAGTGTACAGCGAACTCAGCAAACTCAGCTCTCAAGGTGGTGCCCATCTGATCTCTGGGTCCTGGAGCCAGTGAATCTCCAGCAGGGTGCCCGCTGCTCGCCCCAGCATTGGTCCCTGAGTTAGGGGGAAGAAAGAGGAAAGCCAGAGGGCGCCTCTCTGGGGTCCTAGTGAGCAATCCTTGCTTCCCAGCAAGAACTGCCTAACTTCTTTGATCCGCTGCACCCTTTGCTCGGGATTCGCTGCCTCAGTAAGAAACAAAGAGCTCTCCCTAAAGTGCCCTAAGTCTCTTTTGGGGGAATCCCCCAGGAAACCCAGGAGCTTCAGTAGGGGCACTTAGAGCTCTTGTAGGGAACAAATGAGAGCTTCTTGGGTGTCCCTTGGTGCCTTTGCAAGACAGCAGCCATCGCCCTCTGGAGGGGAGCCTGGCATTCCAGCAACTTCTGTGACTGGAGCGAAAGGGACTGGCCTCTCCGGCGGGGGACTCCAGCAAGCGGCTGGTAGAGCGGACCTGTTTGCAGACTACTTTTGAGGTGGATGGCAAAGAGTTTAGGGACGGAAAAAGCGTGGAAGAAGAGGTTGTGTACCTCTCCCCAGTCCAGAAAGGACCAAAGTCGCGAGTGAGAAAGAAAAAGTAAATGCAAACAACCTCAAAAAAGAAGCCAAGAAAAGCCAAGCCAAAAGAAGCAAGCGCAAAGCTGTTACAAAACTGTCTGGTTTTGTAACAATTTCCTCGCTGCCGGCCAATGAGCAGCGTGGTGGGAGTCACGTGGTTGCGTTTTATATAACGCTTCGCTGAGACAAGACAGTTATTAGGCAGCGCGGGGCAGCCGGCATGGAGCTCGGGAGGCGAGGCAGACTCGCGCGCGCGGCGATCCCGCCTTCTCGTCGGCGCAGCCCGCTCGCAGCCGCCGCTCTCTCCTGCTAGTTCCCTGTTCCTAGACGCCTCTCCTCACTCCAACCTCCGCAGTTCCTTCTCTCCATGGATTCCCTTCAGACCGCACAGATGGTGAGCTTGCCCGCCGAGCTCGGTAGCAACAACTTGGAGCTGGCGGAGCCGGAGGAGCCGGCGGCATCTGTGGCCGCAGGAGAGTCGGCCGCCCACCCGGAGGAGGTGACACCCGAGGGCTCCCAAGCTCCCGGGGCTCAAGAGCCCGAGCAAAGCCAGCCTCCGGCGGCCTCGACGCCGCTGGAGTGCAAAGTCCTGCTCTCGCAGGCGGATGCCTTGGCATCTCGGGGGCACCTTCGGGAAGCCCTCGAGGTGTACCGACAGCTCTCCGAGAGGCAGCAGCTCGTGGCGGAACAGCTGGAGCAGCTAGTGCGCTGCCTGGCCGACAGTGTCCCGCAAGAGGAGCTGATGGCGCCAGGTCCTTCAGACCTGAGCGCCACTTCGAGCTGCTGCGCGTTGGCGCTGAAAGAGGCAGGGGAGGCCGCGGCCGTGGCCCCCGAGGTATGGGATGGCTTTAAGTGCAAGAAGTGTCACGGGTTTCTCTCAGACCCGGTGTCCCTGTGGTGCGGCCACACCTTTTGTAAACTGTGCCTGGAGCGCGGGCGGGCCGCCGATCGGCGCTGCACCCTGTGCGGGGTCAAGCTCTCCGCACTCATGGTGGCCAGTGGGAGGGCGCGCGGGCTGCGGCGCTCGGGGCCGCAGGCACCACTGCAACTGCGAGTCAACGTGGTACTCAGCGGCCTCCTGGGCAAGTTGTTCCCGGGCCCCGCGCGGGCATCGCAACTCCGACACGAGGGCAACCGGCTGTACCGCGAGCGCCAGGTGGAGGCAGCTCTGCTCAAGTACAACGAGGCTGTGCGTCTAGGTGAGTCCCCCAGCGCTGCCACCTGGGCCACGCGGACTTGCTCGCCACGCGAGGGGGCGGGGGAGCAATTCCCGCTGGGAGGTGGGGGCGGGGGGATAGACGGGACAGACTTGGTTTCGCGCGCGCGGGGTGGGGGGTGGGGTGGCGAGGGAAGAGCCGTGGCGCACGAGGAGGAGGGAGGGGGCACTGCTAAGAGTTTGTCTTTGCTACTTTTTAGCGGTTTTTTTTTTTTTTTAGCTGTGTCTCAGTCTTCTGATTGGTTCTATCCCTTGCTTTTTTTCTCTCTCATGCTCTTTCCCTCTCTCCTGCTTGCTTTTCTGCTCCTATACCTCCCAGTTCCAGTTTCTATCTAGTTCATCCCGTTCCTATCTTTTTGCGCATTTTTTTCCTCAGTTTTGTCACTGTTTTGTTCTTGCTCAGTGTCACCGTCTCTATTTTTTTGTCTTCCCTGGACACTTTGGAGCTCGCTCGTACACCTGCCGGCACCTTGCCCGTCAGCAGAGGAACTTGGCACTATTTTCCAAACTCCCGCGCGGTCCTCCTGGCTTTTACCAGCCGGAGGTGGCTTGCTGGCGCCCGAGTCCCCGACTCCCGCCTCTGGGAGTTCTCCCTTCCGGGGCCGAGGCTCCCTGTGGGGTGGGTCCCGCCTGGAATTAGGTCAGGAGAGCACTGGTTGCATAAGGACCTCGAGCCGCCCGGGCCGGCGGCCCCTCCCCCGCGCGGGCGGGCGGGCAAGCGGGCGGGCGGGCGGGCGGGGATTGTGTAACGCTGAGGTAACTGAAGTGGGCCACGCTCGCCTCAGAAACCATCCCGCGAGCTTGTGCGGGGGGCGGAGGGGGGGCTCGCTCCCCGCTGCCCTGTGACTCATTGTCACCGTTTCCTATCACACGATTCCTTGGCTGAAATAGATGCACTTGCCCCGCCCCTCCACCCGCCGCAGTTAGACAGCCGGTGCCCCAACATTGAATCCTTTGACCCCTCTAACCCAATGGATGGCAGGACCAGGCAACGGCTCGGGATCCTCCCAAGGAAACAAGGGGCTGATCACAAAGTGGCATGCCTCTGTCTAACCTACTCCAAGAGTTGCCTGAGAGGGTCCACTTTGCAGCTTCAAGGACAACCCGGGCAGCCCCACATCTCTGCTGGATTGGAGTACCAGACTTCTCCCTGGGACCTGTTTCCTCCTCCTGCCTCCTCCCACTCCAACCCAGGAAGTGGCCTTGGAACCACAGGCTGGTGCCAGCCAGCACCTCTGCAGGCAGACAGGGCACAGTGTTCAACTGAGCGTGCTGGTGTGGAGGCAGTTGGCTAAGCAGAAGGGGCTGTGGGATCCTAGGGCCTCCTAGGCCATCTCTGATGGATGGAGGAGGAATGGGATGGAGTCTCCCCACTTTTCAGTCCCACCCAAGCCAGCAACAGGTAATGCAGAAGGGAGCAAAACCACTGGCTACGATAACTGAGGAACACAGCTGTCCTCGCAACTCATACCCTGCCCGTGCATAAACAAAGCAGGTTGTGAGCTGCCAATGGGCTGGTGGGTGTGTGTTTCAGAAAAGTGCTAGAGAATACTGTAAACTCTATGCTAAAATCAAGAGCAAGTAATGGGCACCCAGGTCATCTCAGAACATACATACTCCTGAGGGAGTATATAGAGGCAGATACCAAAGCCTGTTTCTGGCAGCAGAAATAGGTAGGGGGCACTTATGTATGGAATTCTAAGGGAGGCTGAATACTTTCATCCATTTCCCAAGGGCCAGACAGGAAAGCCCCTTCCCACCTTCCTCTCTATCACTTCCCCAGGAATGATCTTTCCTGTACCTTTATTAATAATCTCCCTGGAGCAGTCTGGGTTAAAAAAAAAAAGTCAATACCACCTTCACCATTCTAAGGGGAAATGGGCCCCTTCCACAGACTATATTTATCCTGGAACTGGCTAATGTTCTATTATTCTAAATGCTATACCCACACTCAGTAAAAGGAGCTTTTCTCCACCTAAGCCTCAAAAACTTTTAACATCAACCAGCCGTGAGACCTATCACCTCACCTCATTGGCTTTAGTTTTCCTATCTGAAGAATGGGTGAATTGAAGACCTACTCAGGCCTGGACTCTAGTGATTCAGTGATGGTGAGAATAAGACTCTAAAAGTTGTGTCATGGGGGTACTTTCTCATTTGGCCATCACTAGGAGGATGGACCTTGTAAATGCATAGCTGTTTCCTCCAGGAAAGGTTCATAAGCACTGGCCATTAGGGAGAGAGGGAGGTATTGTTATGCTGGAGGTATTGTTATGCTACAGGTCATCCCGACAAGAAGACTAACATGGACTTGACTTGGTTGGGGTCAAGGTAGGGGTCCCAACTGGCTGCCTCTCTCTCTCTTCCCAGGCCTCATTCTTTTTGGACGGTGGCTCATTCAGAAGCCAGGTTGCTGGGCGCTAGCAGTGTGCATCTGCAGAACAGTGCCAGGGTTTCCTCTAGGTGAAAATTTATAATATACCGTGAACACTACACCTCTTAGGAACTGCTTGAAAAAAAGAAGACAGCATTACTGCTTTGTATGGATAAGCTATGGTGTTAGTCAGGACAATATTAGGACTAGAAATGACACTTAACTCGGGTCCAGTAAAAAGAGCTTAGATAACTGTTCTTTCCTCAAGATCCATCCTCATACAGGACTTACCATGTGCTTGTGCTGGGGGCCATTAATGAGGGCTTTTTTTTTTCTCGTTTCGGCAGCTCCAAATGACCATTTGCTTTATAGCAATCGGTCCCAAATTTATTTCACCTTGGAGTCTCATGAGGATGCACTGCATGATGCAGAAATAGCATGTAAACTACGGCCAATGGGTTTTAAGGTGAGTGTGGGACAGGAGGGATGGAAAGGGGCCATGCTGCAGCCAGAGACTGGTAAGAAGGGCTGTCTCTCTGGGGCAGGAGATGCTAGAGCTTCAGCAGAATAGGGGAGAAAACTTGCTAAATAGCTTGACAGTGCAGGGCATCCCTTGATGAAGGGAGGTCTAAGTCTGCAAGGGATCTCAATAAATCTACATTCAGTTGGTAACCTTTAGGATAGAGTTGTCGTTATTTTTTTTTTTTTCAAATATGGAATCAGTAGCACAAGCTGACTTCACGTCTCAGCTCTGCTACTTTTCTTAACTGTACAGCCTTGGGAAGATTACTTAATTTCTCTGTGTCTGATGCCCTCACCTATAACATGCTTGTATCCAAAGCACCTTCGAAATAGGCCTGTTGTGGAGATTATATAAGGTCGTGTAGGGGAGATGCTTGGAACAATGCATGTAGCATTATATAAGCATTTGTTACCACCACCACCATCATCACTCGTATTTTTCTAGGGATAATAGGGAGAGGAATATAAGAAAGATATTCGCCAGGGGCTGTGGTGGTTCACGCCTTTAATCCCAGCACTTGGGAGGCAGAGGCAGGCGAATTTCTGAGTTCGAGGCCAGCCTGGTCTACAGAGTGAGTTCCAGGACAGCCAGGGCTACACAGAGAAACCCTGTCTAGAAAAACCAAAAAAAAAAAAAAAAAAGAAAAGAAAGATATTCCTGCTCTGATCCTTTGGGATAACTACTGATAGGCAGGCTTTTTGAGAGCTCAAACAGGTTTTGGGGTTTTTAAAAGGAATTTTCATATTTTCACAATGGCTGGGCCATTTTGAATCATTAACACAGTCATTTGACATGCCAGTATATCCCCCCAAAACTCTAGGTCACATGGGAGAGGTGGGAAGAAAGGCAGGATAGACATCAAGACAGGGGATACCCAAATACAAAGCATCACTTTCTGTGTCTCTGCCTGGCCTCGGGACCAATCTCCTCCACATGTCCGTGTTCTGTTTAGTAGATTAGAATTGGGTCTGGGCCTCAATCTTTGCAAAGTGTGACCACGGGGAAGTGGCTACATTCTCTGAAACTCAAGCACTCTTGTTAAATGACGCTGTTGCTTTCTGCCATGATTGTTTCACAGGTATTTATAAGGATCAACAGTGAGAATGGCAACTAGAACATTCTACAAGCTCTAACTATTACAGGATCTTGTACAACCCAAGGGTAGGGAAAGCAGTGTCTCCAAGACCAGGGCCACTATGACTTATCTGAATCACATGGGGACAGGTGTCCTCTGAATCCAGAATGTTCTGATGGTAGAGAGACCATGGGTTAGGCAATCCCTCCAATAATCTCCAGACAACCTCCCTGTCTGTCTAATTAAACACATTCTTCAGCAATTTACATGCAAAACCACACTGGGTAGTATAAATACTGTAAAACAGTTTACAACAGTTTAGTTCAGAAGTTGGTGCCTAGTGATTTGATATTAAACCTATGAAAATATTGGATAATCAGAAGTTTTACATATTTAGGAACTTCCAATAAGGCCTTGTGAAGTTGGGTGTGGTGGCATGACCCTGCATTGGGATTCTAGGAAGATCATGGTTGAGCTCAGCTTGGACTATTACAGTGAGCCCTTCTTGGGGAAAACCACATGTGGACTGGTAAACTTTGTCTATAATATTAGAGCAAATCTCATTGGTATTTCATGAGAGAGTTTTCATGGAGGTGATTGTCCAGTGTGTTCTCTTTCCCAAGAAACATATTTACAGCTTAATACAAGTCACCAATACCTTAAGTTGCCACGGAGATGGGCTAACATGTGAGTTAGGTAGCTGTCTATCTTGGGATAAGAGGGGCTTGCAGCCATTTCTACTGGAAAACCGAATCTAGATAGTATGATGGGAAGAGCACTGAGAATTATGTTCTAGACACAGTGAGAAAAGGGATTTCCACAGTGAAAGAGGAATTGGTGCAAGTACTTGACAGGGGTGTCATTTCCCTATAGTTGGGGGTAAAGGGAAAGGGAGCATTTGGAGAACTCTGCTGAAAGCTTCTAATGCATCCACACTCTGAGTTTTATATTTCCCACCCTTTCTATATGAGATACCATAAAGGAGTAAGTTCGGTAGGCAGCCCAATTCCATCTAGGGCTTAATGATATCACCACACCTCGATGGTAGTATAGGTGTCACTGAGGTAAGCTGGCCACCCTGAGAAAGTGAAGTGTGTGAGTTGCTACTCTGTTGATTACTGGGACCCCAGAGGCCTTTAGGACTTAGCCTGTATAGCTGCTCTGGAGCATAGTGCTAGCCTTTCTCCTGAAGGCCACTGTTGGCTGGAGCAACAAGGGAGTGTAACAGCCAAGATTAGGCTCTAGAAATAAATGAGGGTGTGGAAAGAGGACCCCAAGAGGTTTGTGGCTGTGGCTCTTAGCCAGATCCTGACACCATACAGACACATATTAGAAGAGGAGGCAGAGAAACGCTGGCCAAGTGAAACCTAGGCCTTTTCATTCATATTAGGCACAAAGAGAAGGCCGCCCTTTATGATCTTTCTTTCTTCCTTGCCCCTCACAGGATGCTTCTTAGGCCCTTCTAAGGAGTTTAGCCCGTCAGCACTTTGGTTTGTATCCAGAGGCCATAAAACTTCCCAATACCTGTAAAATGTGCAGCAAGAGAAGAAAAGACAGCTAAGTTTCTATAAGCAAAAGCGTTGGCTCAATCACTGGTCAGCCTTCTGGAAGGTGGTCTGCCTTTGTGGGAAAAGTCCTCTAGAAGTCCTGAGACCACAATTCTAGTTCTAGGTTGCTTCTAGTGACCTTTGAAATCTTGAAGGGTCCATGATCCTTCTCTTGGGCCTTTGTAGAAATGATTGGCTCACTCAAGCCGTGACTGTCTTTACAGACCAGTGCAAAAGAGAGGCAAGTCATCTCTGGGTGAACATTGAAAACTGAGCTATTATAGTCTGTGGTCAAATGGAGGCTCTGGCATTTCTGTGATCCTCATACAGTTGTGGGTTGGAGTAAAGGCAGTAAACATAGTAGCTAAGAATGTGGGCTTGGTATATTTTCAGTCCCAGGTTTCAACTCTGACTTCCCAGCTTCCCAGTTCTCTCTCTGGATCTCCCTTTGGTTTTCTTTTAAATGAGATTTAAAATAGTTTACCATTAAGACTGGGATAAAAATAAGTCTTTTGACAAGATAGTGACTGGTCAATAAGTACTCAGGAATTGCTGTTAATCGTTGCTACATGAAGAAGGGGAATAAGATGTGACTGACTGCTACTGTTTTCTTCCAGGCACACTTCAGAAAAGCACAAGCTTTAGCCACTCTAGGCAAGGTGAAAGAAGCACTCAGAGAATTTCTCTACTGTGTATCCCTTGATGGAAAGAACAAGAGAGCCAGATCTGAAGCTCAAAGGGTGAGTTGAGTGACCTAGGGTTAGCTGCCTAGTAGACCCCCGTCACGCTGTCTTCTTTAGGGAGAAGTATGAAGATGTTACCCTCGGTATTTGTGGTCCTGAGTGGGTGCTTCTCTGGGTTTAAGGGGCATGAGAGAGATGCCAACTGATTGCCCAGAAACCCCGTCATTCTGGTATGTACTCTCAAATTGACAGGTCCTGCTCTTTTTTTGTAGGAGTCAGTAATGAATGCTTTAACTTGGAATCAGTGGGATATAAAACAAAGCTAAACCAAGTAAGCTAACCTTGGAATGAAGGCTCACTGAAGAGTCTGTTTGTGGATGAGGGCCAGACAGTGGGAACTGCTTGTAGCTGTATAACTTTTCTTTGGCCGAATCGCACGTTTCACTAGCCACAACCAGAGGACAACTCCTGGGAAGGGTCACTGATGGTCTCCATGTTGCTTGCCACATACAGAATTCAAAACGTCACCTCTTCTGCTAGAAAACTAAACCTACTATCTCACAATGCAAGTCAGAGACCATTATGTAAGAATCTAATTAGTCCTTCCAACTCTTCAGTTCCAAGAGATTGTGATTGTAAAACAAATATCATGAGAAATACCAAGAACCTGATTGAAGGGTCAAGCATCCTCATTGGATGGGCTTTGAATTTATTGCTTTTTGTACATTTATTCTTCTGGTGTCTGAATAATTGGCCTGGAAGTTGGATGCTGATGCTTAGTGATCGTTTTGGTTTCCTATCCCTGTACACTTTTCAACACCAGGCCACAATCCCTTCTATCCACCCCCACCCCTGTGTAATGCTTTGTCAGGGAGGGATGGAGGAAAGTGGGCAAGAGACAGGATTGGTCTCTGAAGACTCTAGAAAGGAATATTTAGCAAAACTAATAAAGATGGCAGAGGCTGGACTCTGGATTTTCTGACTCTGGCAGGAAATTTCCTATCTAGAAAAAAAAAACATTTAACCTGATTATTGTGTGTTGGGGGGGGTGTAATGTTTTATTAAAAGAGGTATGGATCAAACACAATTATTAGCAGTTTATGGATCTTTCCTAAAACTTAAGCGTAGTCAATGCACAGCATAAGGTTAGCTGAGCATTGCCTATGTGGTAGCCGCTTGTTTGAAGGTTCCACTTAGTTCCCATACCTCACTGTTATTTCTCTAGATGAAATCTGAGGCTCAGTGACTTTCTTGAGGCCACCTGCTTCTTTGCTTTGATTTTGCCCTCAGGTGGCCCAAGAGGTTCTGGTACCATCAGTTGAACTAACCTCTCTCCAGTTTGCTTTTATACATAAGCTGTTGTCGTTTCTATACCTGCCTGATGAAAGGCAAGGCATTGTGTGAAACTCGGGAGACCCAAGGAAGCCTAAGTGCCTTTTGGAACATACAAGCTTGTGTTGGTTAAGATGAATGCCAGGCAATACAAGTGAATGTGTGCTTACAAGAAGTATTACAAAATTCTGAAATTACTGTAAGAATTTGGAGGCATATTTCTGCTGAATGTGATGGAGCTATAACAGTCATTTAAGCACACTGAGAGGCTTCAACTGTGTGTATTCATTGGATTATTCTAGTTTTCAGGCTAAACATTTGAAAAATAGTTCGGATGCACTGGGTATTAATAAGTCTCGTTATAACCCACAGCCCTATGGTTTATTTTAAACTACAGATTCTCTTTCTTAACCCAGTTGGGTCTTTCTATGGCTGAATTTACAGCAGAATCGACTTTCATTCATATGGAATGATTATTCTCACTGAAAGTTGACCCTATCTTTTATTTTCCAAAGACATTGAGAAGGCCTACAGAGAGATCTTAGGCAGTAAAGCTAAGAAGGGAACTGCTATATTATCCCTGCCTTGTTTGCTTTGATTTTGACTCCTGGCCTCCTTTTCTGTCTTTTTGACCTTATACTTGGGTGTTATATGGTCCCCTTCAGGGAGACTGTCTCAGAAGTGGATATATCATTTTTGGTCCTTGAGTAGGATCTCTGATAATCAAGTTCAATTCCTGGGGAGTGGTATGCACTAAAAGATTATATATCTGACTCTGGGCACTAGGTGTGTCTTCCAACTTTTGTTAATTTATATCTGGAAAGTAGGGTTTTTAACACTGCAAAGGAACATAAACATCTCACTGAGGATTTGAGGCACTTGAGTGATAGGTTTCTTCTTGATCCCTTGGATGCATAAATGCCATCATCATGTCCATGATTGTGTTGTATATTTATTAAACACTTATCACTGGCTGGAGAGAAAGACTTACTCTGTGACACACTTCCAGTGCAAACTAAGATGGTATAGTTAAAGGTTTGACAGTCTCTTCTGTAGAGAACATGAAAGGGCAGATGAGATCAGAGAGATGGGAGTATTGAGGCAAGGTGGCACTTGAGCAGAGCTTTGAATACTGAGTAGGACTTAGATTCGTGGAAAGTGCTGATAGATACAGGAAGGAACATCGTGAAGACACCTCAGAGGACAAGTAGAAGAGTAAATCAAACGTTGAGTTTGGTGTTCTTTCAAAGTCTCTTGATAAATTAACACTCCTGACTATGGAGACCGAACAATAGTGTGGGGCATTCTTTAGTGGGTCTCTAAACATGGCGAGGTCTCCTAAGAGGTTTTGGAAGCCCAGTGATCTGCCCTCTTTCTTGGTGTTTTACACACATACACACACACACACACACAGAGGGTGTATGTATGTATATATTGATACATACATACATATATACATATATACATATATACATACATACATACATACATACATACATACTTACCTAGAATCCCTAACCCTTGATGGTATAATAGTGCAACCTGCACCCAAATGCTTATCTCTGACTGCTAGATCGTTTTTGTTCTTCTCTCTTCTTCCTTGCCAGTGTATCTAATTGCAAGGGAACCTGTCTGCCCCTAGGGGCTTGAACTTAAAACCTGACATTTTCTGCAGGGATGACCAGGATGAGGAAGAGGCTGGAAAGGGGGAGGAAGTTTGAGCTCTGCTTTCTTAACACTTCACTGCTCAGGTCCCCAAATTTGAAGGAATTAAAGGTCCAGGGGTGACAATGTGAATGAGGAGAGCAAAATGCATAAGCAGAAAAGCAGCAACAAACAGTATAGATTGGTTGACTTCTCAGCCCATTGAGTTGTTATGGATTTGACTTTCCATTCTTCCACTGAGAAGTCCTAGTTTGCTTTTCCTAGGCTGTGATAAACACCATTACCAAAAGCAACTTGGGAAACAGAGTTTGTTTTCCTTACACATCCCAGGTCACAGTCTATCACTGATTGAAGTCAGGGCAGGAACTCAAAGCAGAAATCTGGAGACAGGAACTCAAGCAGAGGAATCCACTTACTGGCTTGTGTCTCAGCATCAACATTCAGTCACCTTTCTTGCACACACTGGCACCACCTGCCCAGGGTTGGCACCACCTACACTGTGCTGGTACTTTCTAGATTAATCATTAATTAAGAAAATACCCAAACATATTTGCCTACATGCCAATCTGATACAGGCATTTTCTTATGTACCCTCTTCCCAGGATGACCTAGTTTCACACACACACACACACACGCACACACACACACACACAGAGAGAGAGAGAGAGAGAGAGAGAGAGAGAGAGAGAGAGAGAGAGAGAAAACCTAACCAGTACATGAGGTATCTATTCTGACTTCACCTCTATGTTTCCTTCAATTAGGATAGATTTTAAAGCCCCGTTGCAGAATGGTGGCACTATAGAGGTGGCTCTGAACCTTGGCTAAGTAACAAAGGCATCTATCATGCCTTATCAAAACCCAGATTCTTGACTCATACTTCAGACCTGAGGAGACTGGAGCTGGACCCAGGGACCTGACATTTTTATAAGCTCCTAGGTGATTCTTTTTTAAAAAAGATGTATTTTACTTTTTAAATCTGTGTATGTGTTTGAGTCTGTGTGCTGGGTGTTTGCACATGAGTACTGGTGCCTCTGGATGTCAGATATACTGGAGCTGGAATAATAGGTGGTTGTGAGACACCCTACATGTGTGCTGGGAATCAGACGCGACTCCTCTGCAAGAACAGTATGTGCTCTTAATGACTAAGCAATCTTTCTTTCCCCCTGTTCCTAAATGAGTCTGTGTGTTTATGCAACAACCTCTCCTTAGTGTGTCTAGGGACACGGCTCCAAGGCTTCCTCATTTGAGTTTTGCCTTGCAAGCTGTGCTCTCTGGTTCCCCATCCCTCCCCCTGCACCTTAGTCTAGCACCTGTAGAAACTTGAGTAGTGAAGTCTTCTGTTTTATGTCACAGCTTCTCTTTAGTTTCTTTTCACCATCAGTCCCGGGGGAGTCTCAGGAACATTCTCCCGATATCCTGAAGCTGTTGGCACCTCACCCTAGATTAAAGGAACACGTAGAGTCAATGGCTACTGAAGGCACCAGCCATAATCTACCAAAGTTGTCACAGGTAAAACTCAACTCACCCAGCTCGCTCATGATGCTTCGTTTGGCTCTTTTGTGGGCACACGAGAAGTGAGCCCTACCTCTCCTACTTTGGTTCCTGAGGGAAAAAGAAAGATGGAGTTGATAATGGCTGTGTCCTTTGCTTAAAACTACAACTGGGAATTTCAGGCATGGTCCAAAAGTTTATGAATTTATTATATTTATAATCTTGGTCAGATTCAGAAAATAGAGAAATTTGATAGAAGTATAAAGAGATTGGCCCACTTCCCCTAAAACCCTATAACTGGGGTATGATTATTGTCTTTGTCTTGGTCCAATCCAGAAAATAGATTTGCTAGAACTATAAAGAGATCGGCCTACTTCTCCTGAAACCCTATAACTGGGGTTTAGCTTTGGGGCAGATGCTGATGGCCTTTGAGTACCAGTGAGATCCTTGTGCAAGGCTGACTCCATTTGGGGACCAAATGGAGAGAATTTCTTGCTCTTGCACTATACCTTACACATAAGTAGGCTTCTCATGCACATCTATAGAAAGTAGAGGCACGAGAGCTGAGTTGAGAAGAAAGACAAGAATTGGTGGTTGTCTTTGAAAACAAAGGAACATAAACAAAGGAATAGAGGGATGGGCTTCAGGTGCTGGCCTTTCTAGCACAGGGTAAGTGGGCAGAAGTTGGGGTTCAGAAGACCAGACTTGATGCAAGGTTTAACACTGAATACCTGGGCACCTTTGGGGAGCAGTTTCTTCTCCATTTGTGCCTGAAGTTCCTCACTTGTATATAAGCCCTGGATGCTCACATCTTCCCAGTTTCTGTCCTTCCTCTAGAGAAGGAATAAGATGCGAGGTACCTGACTTTTCTTGGTGATGGCAGAACTTGGACTATCTCCTGAAATCAGAGAGCCCCCAGTGGTCATTAGTGCAGAACTAAGACAGCTAACACTAGGCCAGAGGACCTGGAGTGGGGACTTCTACTTGCAACTCAGTCTGAAATAAAAGAAATAGAACCTCTGCCTTTCCACTGTGAGCAGGCCAGGCAACAGCGAGTGCATTTCCAGCAATACTTTGCTTTGCAAGGCCTTGTCCTGTGTGGCCAGTACTCTGGACTCATGGAAAGTCAAACTGTAGTACTGAGGGTTGTTTTAGTACTTGAAACCCCATGAACACCCTGGGATACAGACTGAGAAAACCCACATCCTTTCCTCTGCTCTTTGTTGTTTCCTCTCACCTGTGTCCACTATGATTTTTGGCAGGGATTAAGGGGAATAAACAAAGGTGAACCTTTTGCTGTCAAATATGGTTGTAGATTCTAGAGAGGTTCTCCAGAGCAATGGGAACAAACACATTTTCAGAATTATTTCAAGTTGCATTTCCAAATATCCTTTTCCTAGACAAAATTCTGTAAAAGACTAGAGACAAACTATTAGGCCAAATTATTTTTTGTCTTCTCTTCAGACTTTTCACACAAAATTGAGTGAACAGACTAAATTGTCTTTTATGAAAATAGCATATAGCTCTGGAGCATGAGTTGCTTTAGCAGGCCTGTAGAGAGATGGCCTAACGTCCTTTGAAAAAATGTCTATGAATGACAGTCAGGGTGAGGGGAAGTAACCAGTAACAGGATATCCCCTCACTGAATGCTTTGCTTTCCTTACAGACCACTGGGGAATGCTTTGGCTAGGAGGGAAAAGTGAAGCTTCCCTTGTAGTTCCCCCTTCACCCCTGCCCAGGGAACTTTTCCTCCTATGTGCCTATTGTCCCCCTAACTCTACTCAAGCTAGGCATGTCTTTGACATAGATTAGATGTCGCCAATAAACCTCAAGACTGTCCCTCTGTTGAATTGTGTAGCCACTACGTGTTCAGGAGTGAGGATCAGAGCTATGTTTCTTTCTCTTTGTCCCCTCAGTAAGACTATTGGAGGATCAGCATCCCAAGTAGCTTCTGATCTCTGGATTTTGCTTCACCTAGGAGAATCTGGAGCTTCCCCATTGTTCTAATCGGGAGGGAGCAGCAGCAGCAGGGGAAGAGAGCAGCACCTAGCAAGCTCAGCTCAAGGAAAGGTGAGTAGTAAAGAAGACAGAGAGAAAAATCAAGAAGAAGAGGACCAGGATGCTCCCACCGTCAGGACCGGCGGCAAATGCCAGGAAAAGAAAAGGAATCGTTGTCAGATTGAAACCCAAGAAGACACAGAATTGCCTAATAAAGTCTCCAAACAAGGTACTAATTCTTCCCAGGGATAAAGTATTGTAATGCAGGTGACTGGGTTCACTGACATATGTGGTTATCCTCTCTGGGGGTTCCTCTAGCTCAGAGTGTATGGCCTAGCTCTGGCACTTACCAACTGTGAAAGCCCAGGGGTTGCTGTGAAGGTTCTTTGAGAGTGTATATGGTAACTATCATACTGAAAGTGCTGTGCGATATAGTGTGATATGGATCTGATGTAGTGTGATATAGATCATCCATAGTCTGGACATCTGCTCAAACACCTGATCAAGTGATGACATCCCATGCTTTCCATCACATCACTGTCCTCCAGGACAACCACTTCCTGCCCTCATCCCTGTTCTGGGACTGTAGGATGACAGGGATGTGTTCAGGTCTCATTAGGTTGTGCCCTGAGAAGCAGCAGCTACAGCTTCATATCTTTCCAAGACAGGTTGGCAGTGCCAACACTCGTCTCAGCTTTGAAGATCTGGCTCAGTCCATGGAGCTGCTGTTGCTGCTGCTGCTGCTGCTGCTGCTGCTGCTGCTGGGGTGCCAACTGAATTCAAAGGAACTCAACCAGGAGCTCCTAGACTTGGACTTCTCTGTCTATGGGGCCTGCTAAAATGCTGCTGGGAGCACACTTCAGGGAACCCCATTGGCAATTGCTCAGGCAGTCACTAAATTAAACTCTGGGGAAGTTTGAGATTGAAAACCAGAAAGACATTTCTTTTTTCTCAGAAGTACTATCTGTAAAAAACCAAGTTGCTCCATCCCTGACTTATTTTTTCCTAAATCACAGATCTTCCTGTTAAGCAGGGGGCCAAACCAGATCTCAGTATTCCACTTGGATCTTTTGATGCATCTGACCTTGAATGCTCACTGTGTATGAGGTATGTGATGTCGGCCAGCACTTAACTGCCTCGTATTTCCTCCTCTTTGGTACCTGGACCTTTCTGTTGGTGACTTAACTACTGAGTTGGTTAGTATGTAAAGTCATGGCACTGATGAAATGGAAATCACATTTGTCACATGAGACAGCTCATTCTAAGCTTACAAACTGTGTTCTTTACATCCTTAAATCTCAATTTAAAAAGATATGGAAAATGTCAAGGCAACACACTTTTCAAAGGTCAAAAATGGATGGGCCACGTGTTGAACATGCTTACTATTTGGTCTCCATTAGATTTGATTATGACTATACTGAAACAAGACATGTATTTTCCAGCTGCTCATAATCCCATTGACTTATACCAGCCTGTCTTACATTATTGTTTGAGCTTTAGAGTTTTTTGAACTTGTGACCCTGAATCTAAACTACTAAGTTAAGAACTTAATGCTCAAGGGTTAATATAGATCCCACAAGCATTTTCTTTGGAAGCCAAATAGAAGCCTACATTGATTTGTGTTTATGCTATCTAGTGAACAGTACATGTAACAGATACTTGGTCAAGGATTTTCCTGCCACCTAGTATGTGACCTCTACTTTTTCAGGTCTCTGAAGAGCCATTTATCCATATATCCCATTTCAAAAATAAAAGTTTATTTCATTTCATAGCTGTGATTTAGTGGCTAAGAGATGGGGCTCTGAAGTCAGTGTTTGAACCCTAGCTCTTTTGACCTACAGACTCTGGTCCTAGAGCAAGTGACATTTGCTATCACTATTTTTTTTTTTTTAAGTAAAGGTTGATGGAATCAACTCCATCAGTTGTGACAGTTAATTAAGAAAAACTATTTAATGTTTAGAGTAGTGCCCAGAAAACAGTAAGTACTCAAAAAAATTAACTATTTTTTTCTTCCTACTCATTGGTCTTTAATGTTAGATCCATGGACCTCAGAGGAAGCTCTAATTATACATTCAAATAGACGCACGAGTTCACTGAAGCAATATGTAAAGTGTGCGTATGTATGGGTGGATGTGTTTCTAAGATAAAAGCATACAGCTTGCATTAGATTCTCAAATGTGCTGATTTTCTCCCAAAGTGTTAAGAAGGAAGAACTCGGATACTTGAACAAATGTTTGCCTGCCCTTTGAGAGCACTTACTCAGTTACCTGTCATGTGTATTATATATTCTGAATGACTTTTTTTTGTCATGTGAATAAGAACAAGACAACTATTACATGAAACATAGACTTTTCTTAGAAAAATATATGTATAGATATATGCTGAGGTACCTACTGAATATATATATATGTATATGTTATATATATATAACACACACACACATAAATACACACACATACATACTTGGGTCTAGGGGAATAGTTCAGTGGCAGAGCACTTGGCTACTATTCATAAGATTCTGGATTCATTAACCATTATTATCACAATAACAACAACAATAGTAAAATAATACACCAAAAAATCAGTAATAGCAAAAAATTTTTTGCAAGCATATGCAAGTCTCACACAGTTCAGAAGATACAGCATAGATACGCAAATTAAGCTTCACACATCCTGTCAGGAGTCTGTTTAAGTGTTGTGGACAAGAATGGAATGAACAACAGAAGCAAATCTTTTTTACTGCCTCACCCAGTCCCTCGCCATCGAGTGGCAAGTGCATCATGCCAAAGCCAAGGTATGAGATAGCAAAAACCTGCTTTCAAGCAAGCAGAGAAAGGGACCTACAGCCACCACACCAGTGCTGTGTCTCTAAAGCCTGTGATAGGCGCTGTGAAGTCAATTTAATTTAGCTTACTCAGAAAGAGCAGGTCTTTGTTCTGCTTAACCCTCCTTAACACTCCTGCCAAAATCCAGGCGACACAAAATCAAACATCCTGTTTGTATTTTCTCTGTGGAATAAAAGTCCTGAGGTTGAAATTCCTTTGTTCCTCTTCCTTTTCTTTTCCTCTTTCATCTTCGTCGTCCCTAATCACAAGGGACTTTGTAGAAGAGTTAGGAATTTGGTCCAAGAAATAAACACACAGAGGCTAAGCACCCCTTCTAGTTTGCACCCTCTGAGCTTAAAAGCCATCTTGGCCCCTTGTTCCATCGTTAGCCAGAGTAGATGTTATGGAGGCTACTAAATTATAGCTAGACTCTCACTGCCTTGCAGTGTAAGAAACCTGCCCAACCTAAAGGGTTTTTTGATCTAAAGCTCTTTACATTTCAGCCCTTGAGAAGAAACGAGTAGCTTCCTTCCAACGGGGGTTTGTCTGTTAAGTTACACATCAGTTCGTGACTGAGTGAATTTGTTTGCCTGTATTTTTCTTGTCTTGAAAGTTTCTTTTCCCACTGGAGCTATAGCTGTTTTCTCTGTGGTTGTCCTTAGATTTTGTTTTGGCCCTCCTGCGTCTTTAGAAGAGAGGTTTTGTACTTGGTTACTTTTTTTGATGCTGTGACTAAATATTTGACCAGAAGCAATTTAAAGGAGGAAATGTTTGTTCTGGCTTACCATTGGAGGGGATCATTGTCTCATGGTGAGCAAGACATAGCAGCAGGTGGGAGGAAATGTGGCTGTAAGCTCCGGGGTCCTGCTGCTCATGTTGATTTCACAACATAGAGGAAAAGGAGTGGTGAATGCTGGCGTTCACCTCACAATTTCCTTTTTTTAGTCTGTATAAGACCCCAGCCCATGGCATGGTGCAGCCCACAGTTAAGGTGGGTCTTTACACTTCAAAGTAATCTAGATAATGTCTCTCAGGCATACCCAGAGCCTAACCTAATCTCGATAATCTCTCCCAAGTGTCTTGGAGGTTTGTCTCTTAGGTGTCAAATTGACAACTGATATTAATCATCACAGAGTCTAAGATTATAGGTAATTTCAAGCTTGTTGGCCATAAAATTAGACATTTGTACCACCTGTACAAGTTTCTAGACTGGAATTTAAGCCTATGATTATTGTCTTGGAAGAGAGAAGTTAGACAGACTATGAATTTATATATTTTGATTCTAGAGAACAAATTGATGGGTTTGTAAGTTTCACAGGGAAAGGGAAGGAATGTGACTATAAACCACTCATACTGTTTCCTAGCACTAGGGATGTAAATGTAAGATTAGCAGTTCAAGGTCATCCTTAGCTACAAAGAGAGTTCAAGGTCATCTTGGGTTACATGAGGCCCTGTTTGTTTGATTTTTTCTTTTAATGGAGGAGTAATGGAAGAATACATTGATGAAATTTTATTTTCAGTCTCCAAGTTTCCATTGCTAAATTGGAAGAACTGCATTGAAGGAAGTCTTCCCTTAATCCAAACACCTTAGAACCCTGACCTGCAGTCATTAGAGGCAGGAAATTCTCCTTTAGCTTTACCTGGTATACATCATCTGCGCCATTGTGGCTCATCTTTGGACTGCTGTAAAGTAATACCTTTGGGATAATAAAGATCTTTTGAGATTAGAAGTGAGACTATTTATTACCTGAGCTAGTTATCCAATGGTCCAGCGACACTGGTGACAAGTAAAAGGATCAGCTTTATATATAATCTAGTTATAGCTACCTAAGTCACTGGGTATTAAGGCAGTTTACTCTTCTTTCTTTCTCTCCCTCCCCCTTCTTTCTCCCTCTTTGCTCTAATCTGATTGCAAACAACACAATGCAAGGATGTCACTGGTGGGGAAAGATAGCTCTTTCCAGATAAGGCAGTCATTGTATCTGGACTGACATCTAACTGAAGACATTTTTTCTTACTATTGTTTACCCCATCACTCTGATAATGTAAAATGCTTTCTTGTGAGACAAGCTGGCCCTACTCTGATTTAAAAATGTCTCCCCCAAGTGGTTTCAAAATCTCTGTCTTAAATGGGAAAAGGACAGACATTCTAGTATATAGATAAGAGTCTTTGTGTTTATCCTTCTAGAGTGTCAGAAAGAAGAGAGAGTATCAGAAAGGGAAGGAGAGAAGTGTGTACATATACAGATGGCTGGGTGGCTGGAATGTGTTTGAATATATGGATGCATATAATCCTGGCTATCGTGTAGACTAAAGGAAGAAGATTAGCTGGAAAGTCAGACTTGTTTATATATTCCAAGCTTTCTGCCTACTAGCTAGCAGTATAGTCTTGGGCATGTTATCTAATCTGTTTGAGTTTTAATGTCCTCAGCAGTAAAATAGAGTTAATGATAATTACCATTTATTAGTATATAATGCTAATTTTAATGAAAAATAGTATTGCATACAGCCAGAAATATAGTAAGATAAATGTATTTTTAAAAGTATAATAGGCTCAATTATGACGTTCTCAAGAAAAAGTTTTGTATATTAGTAGTAGATAACAGATTAATCATCATCTTTATATGTATAACCTAATAATATGTTAAAGCATTCAGATATGCTGAATAGTATATGTCTGTAACACTAATACTCAGAAGTTTGAAGCAGGTGAATTAGGAGTTACAGGCCAGCTTGAGCTACAGGGTAAGAACTTGTCCCTGAAAAACATCCAGGGCAAGGAATCTAGGGGAGGTTAGTACATTCTTCTAACTGCAGTACTTTAGAAACTGAGGCAAGAAGATTTCCAGGGGTATGAAAAAAACCTGGCTTGCTACATAGCAAGACCTTATCTTAAAAAAAGAAATTGTGCATGTAGTTCAGTGATAGAATACTTTTCTCACATGTGTAAGGCCTTGGGTTTGATTTACACACATACACACACACACACACACACACACACACACACACACACACACACACACACACGGTGGCGGGGGGGGGTGGGGGTAGAGCAAAATAGATGCACAGAATTCAAGTAGTAAAGAAATAATTGTTCTGTATTGACTTTTTTGATAGTTTGATCACCTCAATGGTTCCTGAATCAGCCCTGAAATCATACTTTAGAAACCCATTTTGTATTGTAAAATATATATGTTCTGTAGAAAATATTGTAAAGAGCTTGCATGTAACCATTTGGTTTCAGAAATGAGACATCAGCAGGACCCTAGCAATTGTCCATATGCCTTTTTGCAATCAGGACCTTAACTCCTGTGGTGATTTCAATGAAATGTCCCCCATGGTCTCAGTTGGTGGCACTGTTTTGGGAGGCATAAGAGGTATGGTCTTGGTGGAGGAAGTGCATCTGTGGATGCAGGTTTTGAGGTTTCAAAGCCTTCTGTGATTCCCCAGATCACTTTCTCTGTTGCCTGCTTGAAGTTTGAGACATGAAGTGAGCTTTCAGCTTCAGACTCCAGCCACTTTGTCTGTCACCTGCTATCCTTGCAGGGCCTTAACCCTCTGGAACCATAAGCCTCAAATAAACTCACTCTTCTATAAAAGTTGACTTGGTCATGATGTTCTCTCACAGCAATATAAAAGTAACTAATACAACCCCAAAACTTCTATCTTGAGTTCGATTTTGTTCCTCATAATTTTACCTTGTATATATACAGCTGTAAATCTTATCAGCTGGTTTGGCCTATGTCCTAAAACTTAGGCAGATTTTGGTTGTTGGTTTTGTCTTGTTTGTTTTGATTTAGTTTGGTTGTTGTTTTTATTCACAACATGTATGTGAACCTTGTTCATTTTTATTAGCACATAACATCCCATCGTGTGAGTGTACCAGTCTCTTTATTCTATTGTAGAGGGATACTTGAGTTGGCTCTAGTTTGGAAGTACCATGGATGGCCACTGTTTCTTCATGTGCCAGTGTTTGCCTGTTTTTCTTCTAGGCTCTTTGTCTCTCTTACTGCTTTATATATTTTTTCTTGCAAGCTCTAGGTATGTTTCAGATACAAGCCTTTTTTTACCTGTGTATTGCAAACATTCCCTCCTGCTATGTAGCTTGGCTGTTTGCCCTTTCAATGATGCTTTTAGATAAACTTAAACATTCTTCATCTTAGCCCAGTCAAAACTAAGAATCTTTTCATTTAAAGTGTTTCTTTGAGTTTTCTTTATCTTTGTCTCTGTGTCATATATATGTTCTCTTATTTTATGTTCTGAAAGCTATATTACTTTAGATTCTATTTTAGATTTATTTTTCAGATCACCTGGAATTGATTCTTGTATATTATGTAAAAGATGGTCCACTTTTATTTCCTCATACAGATAGCCATTATAGCATTTATAGAAAATGATATTTGTGCATTAAAAATACTCCCATGGCCCTGCTTTAAAATGTTACATTTGTCATAAGTCAAGAATCCATGTCTGGGTCTATTCCTGAGCTTTCTATTCTGTTCCATGGATCTATTTGTCCTTGTTTTAGTACACCCTGTTTTAATCACCGTGGCTTTATAATAAGTTCTGATGCTTGGCGGAGCAAGTCCTCCCACATCCTTGTTCTTCAGATGTGTCTTGGCACTCAGCCCTTTGCATTTCCTTATTGCATTTAGAAATCAGCTTGGCAAGTTTTCCCCCAAACAAATCAACAAATAAAATAACTCATTTTGATGTATTGAGATTCACCAGATGTTTATAGTCTTTTTTAAAATTGATTTTTTTGAGAATTTCGTATCTGAGTACTGTGTTTACATAATTTTCACCTTTCTCCCTCTAACTCTTACTGTGTCCCTTCTTCCTCTTTCTCAAATCATTGACCTCTTCTTCTTTTGACCTCTTTTAAATTAAATATATGATATCAAATAGTTTAAAGCTGACAGCTTCTTCCTCTCAATTGAACATTCTTGAGAAGTCAAAATATACTGATCAAGATTTGTCTCCCTTTTCTTCTGTGCTCACCATCTTATTAAATGTGAGCCCCACTTCTTAAGTCATCATTAGCTGACCCCTAACTCCTGGTCCTGTTTCTGGTGAGCCTCTCTTTATACAAAGTAAATCTATGTATCTCTGAATGTGCAGAACATCTTTCATTAAGGGTCCACAGATTGATTTAAAAACATCTTCCTTTCCCAAAGCAACTAAAATAAGATTTAATGGAAGTCTGGTACATATTTTATATGTAGATAGATGTATGCACATATTTTATTTATCTATTGATAGTGACTGCATTAACAGTATTACTTATTATTGCTGGGGAAATTATCCATCCACACAAAGGAGGCACCAACTAATACTTAAAAAAGAAAAGATACAAGGTTATCAAACACTGAGTTTTCCCCCATAGTAACATGATGTTCAAAGTCTGTGTGCATGTATGTGTGTATCTCTCTGTGCATATCAGTGTGCTTACCATATACTCAGGTAAACAGGTTGGCCAAACAAATTTTTTATAATGGAATCTATTCAGACACTCTGAACACGAATCTGAATGTTCTTGGACCAGACAGGAAAAGACTAGAATTAATGTTACAAAATGATTTAGTTATGCTGCAAAAATGAACCGATGCATCTTTCTATATGTAGCTCGGGAATGAAAAGAAAAATGCTTTTCTGAGGTATGACAGCACTCTCGATGAAACACAAAAGGAGTGCCCCTCACACAGGCTTTGACAAACAGTACTGTGAAACCTTAACCAGCAATGTCCCTGTATTTTTTGAAAATCTTATTACAGTTTTCTCTTATTCATTTCCTAAATTTCAGATTATTCTTTGAGCCAGTCACAACACCTTGTGGGCACACCTTTTGCTTGAAATGTCTTGAGAGATGCCTCGATCATAATGCGAAGTGTCCACTGTGCAAAGATGTTCTTTTACAGGTAAACCCTCTTTCTTTTTTGGTTGTGTTAGCTTATTTTGTATTAACACTGTGCTCAGATCCTAAGCCACTGTACTGTGCTTGACCAAAATACACCACCCCCACCATCTGTTTATTTCTGCTGTCTCCTAGACATCCTTCCTCTCTCCACGAAGTCCTTCAGGAAAATGAGGCAACATCTAGCTTTTCAATAACTGTCAGTAATGAAGTTCGTTTGTGTTAGAAGCAAAATCATGCAATAGATGATAAACACAAGGCTTGGTTCTGATCCCATTGTGGTACCTCGTAAACAATAATCTTGAGTGAATTTTTGTTTCCACTGTCCTTGAACTAGATAGCTCTGACTTCTGCGTACAGTGATGTTTATTTGTGCTTCTAGGAGGTCGGCTGCTTAAGGCCCCTGGCACCACACCCTCAAAGATCTTCAAGGTGGTCTTTTTTTTTTTTTTTTTAAAGCTGCTCAGGAGCTACTGTTCTTACTAGCAGATACTTGGCTGCTTGTAAATTCTGAGGACTTCACATTCTTTAAAATGAACCCCACCAGCTTACATCTTCAAGTGGGCCTCACAGATTTTCCTGTGGCAAAAGACAGGAATCTTGTCTTGCTTTCCTTCCTTCAGAGACTTATGGATCTCAGCTTACAACCAATATTAATATTGCTTTGAGCTTAAAATACTTGAAGAGAGGTAGCAGATACCAGGTTAGCTCTAGAGAATAGTAATGCATGCTGTCCCAGGATTTGGGAAGCTGAGATAGGAGCTTTGTAAGTTCAATGTCTACCTAAGACACATAGAAAGAAAGACCTTGTCTCAGGAATGCAAGGGACTATCTATAGGTTCCTATTGGGTTCATAGAAGTATATGTTAAGACTTTCTTAACTCTTGACAATAAGATGGAATGAACCCGTCATCCAGAGTAGCCTTGAGGATGTCTATTGGGATTGGAAAGTGCTGAAGTCACAGCTTTCCTTTGATTAAAGAGGTAGGATTTGCAACCTGATTGTAGATAAGAATTCCATGGTCCTATTTAAATGAAACATCTATGGTGTATTAACATGACAAAGTTCAGATCGAGAGAAGGAAAAAAGTACTGGTATGCTCAGCCTCTAGACTCTAGAGTCTAGAGAAAAGCACTGTTACCATATTAGGGTGTCTGCTTCCTGGAGTTTTGTTTTAGCATCACCAAGGGGTCACTTTTCTCCCTAAATTGCCTACCTCTTCAGTCAACTGCTTTCCTCTAAAGCCTGGGACTAGCACTATTTTTTTTTCCCTGTTGCTAGGCAATGGCAGTAGCTGATAAAGCAGCCTGTAGGAAGATGCTGTGGAGTCTCAGAGGCTAGCATATATTCTCATCTATCTCTGTATTCATTCAGGGCCATACTTACGCTATTTAACAAAAAAAATAAATATTCCAATCATGTTCAATTGCAGAATAGAGACTCCTGGGGAAGAAAATTGTATAAAGCCAGCAATTTGGTACTCAGAAGCTCCCTCTACTGGGCCCCACAGCAATCAATTCTCTGTAGATATTTATTATTTATTTATTATTATTTGGGGGAATACATATGAGTACTGTATTTAATTCCTTTTCCCCTCCCACCTCTCCATCTAACACTGCCTGTGTTTCCCCACTCCCTCCAAATTTTGAGACTTCTTATTCTTTAACTGCTGTTTCATATGTGGTGTGTATATAAATATATAAATACAACTTCCTGAGTCCCTTTAGTGTTGCCCATATAATATGTTCTTAAGGCTTACCACTTGATATTGGATAACCAAATTAGGGGGCTTCTCCCTGGCGAAGGCTCATTCTTCCTCTCTCAGCAGTAACTAGTTGCCTGTAGCTATTCATCTAGGAGTAGGGCCCTCAGGAGATTTCCTCTCTCCACCTTGACAAGTTTTTGGTGTTGTCACTTGTTGAGGTATTGTTTAGGAAAGTGAATTGTTGGGATTTCATGGGTACAAGGTTCCTATCATATAAGAAGAAAGCCACCTCAAAGCACACACCATGGTCCCTGGCTCTTACAATCTTTCTGCTCCCTCATCTGGAATGTCCTGAGCCTTACAAATAGGGGCTGTGTTGTAGTTGTATCAATTGGGGATGAGCATCACACAGTGAGTTTTTCTCTGCATTTTGACAAGACCTGTACTTGGCTGTTAGTGTTTGTGTGGTACTTATTTCAACTAAAATTAAGACTTAAAGGCTTGGTAGTATCTAGGAGCCAGGCATTCAATTGGGATGGAGGTTGGGCAGGATATGAAAGGATATATGAACATTACCTTTTGGTTCCCTGAATCCTTTGACCAGAGTCTTTCAGCACTTCTCAGAGAGAGCTTGTAAACATAACAATAAAGAAAGCAAAAAGGAAATATGCTCCACCCTTGTTACTTCAAACAGGAACATGATCTCAAATCCAAAGCTCTAGCTCATCTGGGAGATTTTCAAAAGTCTAATGCCTTATTTTCTTTTTAAAAATACCCTTTTCTAATTATAAAGGATCAATTGTATATTTTTTAAGAAATCAAAACTCTTAACATCCAAAAGGTACACACATTGTGGCTGTATTAGCTTGCACATTGTGGGTCCAAATCACAACACTTAGTGATTTGACTACTATCTGGGCTACATCCAAAGTTTTCTGGGATTTTCTGTGAGCCATACAATAGCTCATTACCTTGTTCCTCTTCTAGTGCTTGCCATCAAGAAAATACAGCAAAAATGTAATAATGGAAGAACTCATCGCTAAGTTCCTGCCAGAAGAACTCAAGGAACGAAAGAGGCTTTATGAAGAGGAAATGGAAGAGCTTTCAAAGTATGTATATACTTTTCTCTATTTTCCATTTCATGTACACTAGCTCACAAAAACTGTAACATTTCTTACCAGCTCCTTACTCAAATGATACCATGTGAATTGTTTGAAATAACCACGGTGAGAGTATTTACACCATGAAGTCAATAAGTGCTATAGACTGCCCCCTCCCATCCCCCTCAGAAGCAGTTGTTAAATTTTTTACCAGCATGCTTCTAAAGAAGCTCAACAGCCAAACCACAGAGTCACCTGATGCATCTCAGCACCAGGGAGCGCATGGTATGAGGAATGAATTAAGGAGCAGCATAATTAGGAGAGCACATGGAACAACTAGAAGATTCCTTTGAGTCCTTAAGCAGGTGATGGGGTGGTTAAAGCGTGTGTGACGCGTGCGCACGCCTGGGGTTAACACACAGCTGCATCACTGAGTATGCTTTGTAGTCCTAGATAACTTGAAGAAGATAGCATTTACATTATAGACTTGTTCTGAAGACCCAAAGAGTTTTGTGCATAGCAAGCACTGTATATGTGACAATAGCGCCTGTGCGTGTTTCCTCTGCCACACATAGTGTGAGAGGTGAAGGGTCAGGGTGAAGACATAATTGCATCTTCAAGGGCTCTGCCTCTTGTGCACTTAGCAGAAAAAGCAGGAAATGATAGCTAAGGCC
This sequence comes from Mastomys natalensis, assembly GCA_021653895.1. Taxonomy (NCBI): domain Eukaryota; kingdom Metazoa; phylum Chordata; class Mammalia; order Rodentia; family Muridae; genus Mastomys; species Mastomys natalensis. The sequence continues at coordinate 3,628 of JAJTUV010003287.1, read as the reverse complement.
GGACCCACTGACTGCTGCCCTCCTCCCTGCCCTCCACAAGGGTCCTCTCAGCATTCTGAAGGTGAACTCTTTCCTGAGGGGGGAAAAAATCTCTTCTGCTTATATGCCCCCTCGAGAAGAGACCATTTTGAACTGCGCATCCTGTTGGTCTGGATGTGCCTCTCAGCTCATATAATATTTTTCTCAGAGACTAGAAATCTTTGTTTCTCGCTGACTTTTATTAGTGAAACTACCTGTACATTTTTAGTTTTTTTTTCCCTGATTCTTCACTTAACCTTTAACCTCTCTCAATCTTTTTCTCAGCTATCACTTAAGGTTGTACTAATCACTACTGGAGCATACTGAGGGACTTTCTGTCTAAAGGCATCTCAGACCTAACCCCTTTTAAGATGGAGGTAGACGGCAGATGGCCATACATTTCTTGGCCCATTTAGGAGTAGTGTTCATGCCACTGGATTTACTAGGTGATTCAGAGGACCAGGATCTATGAAGAGCTGGCCCAGTTGAGGTTTCCCAGTGGGCCATATGCATGAATTTTCAAGGGTATTTATTGAAAAGCAGATTCCTGTATCCCAATTCCAGAGTGAATGCATCAGTAACTCTGGAGGCCAGTCATCTAGATTTAAGTGTCTCCCATTATTCTGATGTCCAGGAGCATTTGTGCATCACTGGAATACATTATTCTTGGCAGTCTATTGCTGGCTACTCCTCCTGGCTGAATCTGCTTTGAATGATATCTGAAGGCTTTACAAATTGGAGATGCATATTAGGACTTTGCAGGAGGTTTTTCTACTGCTTCTATGAAAAACTGGTGCATGTATACCATTGGTACTCTTCTTCATGCCCCAAGCAAAGTGCCTCACCTGAATCTGTCCATTTGGACAGAGAAAGGAGAGGAGGGAGCAACAGAGGGAGGGAAGAAATGAAGAAGCAGCAGTGCTGTCATGCACAGTAAGTTTATAGAGAACTAATCAACAAACTTAGACTATGCAATGACAGTTTAGAATTTCAGCCTTGGCGTAGTCTGCACTGGATCATGGGACTTGGCCTATAGCATCAGATGCATTTCAGTGGTTTTCTATCAGCCATTAAACTTCGATGACTCCTTGTCTTTCTCCAAGGGAACCATATCATGACATTTGACCAATCTTTCTGTGTTCTGCCACCTTGGATTGAGATCCATCTCATCTTCTCTTCCTGACAGCTTAAATAAGAATGTGCCTATTTTCGTGTGTACCATGGCCTATCCCACCGTTCCTTGCCCCTTGCACATCTTTGAGCCTTGTTACCGCCTGATGATTCGGAGATGTATTGAGACAGGCACGAGACAGTTTGGCATGTGCCTTGGAGATCCTGTCAAAGGGTAAGTGAAGAGGCCTAGAGAAGAGGAAAGTTGACTGGAGAGGTATTTCTGCTTTACTTTGGAAGACTCCTAGAGGTGGGGTCCACAAGTCCATGAGGTTAGCCAGCTCAAAACACCAAAGCATCTGTGAGGATGACAGTCTGTCTTGTGTCTGCTTTTCAATATGAGAGGCTCCCTATCTAAGAGAACTCTAGAGAGAATCTTTTATCCAGCAGGTGGCATACATTGTAAAACTTGTCTTCTAGGCTAGGGCTGTAGGTCAGCCTGCCTACCAGTCACAAAGCCCTGAGATCAATCCTCAGCACTGAATAAACCAGAAGTAGTATTGCATAGCTACAATCCTAATACTGGGAAGGTGGAGGCTAGAGAATACAGGGTTTAAGGTCATTCTTGATTACATATGAGGTTCAAGGACAGTCTGGAACACATGAAAGCCTGTCTCAGAAATAAACATCACAGACAAAACTTATTGTCTTGTTAAGAGTGTTAAGCCCTAGAGTTAAGCAACCTACTTTTACATTTGAGCCCTGGCCTTGGAGCCCCTTTGACACTGGACAAATCATTTGGCCATTCTGTCTCCAGGTTCTTTGTTAAGTGAGCATGATGGTATGCTTACCTAACTGGTCTTGCTTATTGAGAGAACTGATGAGCTACTGATGCATGCCAAGTACTAAGTACACTTCCTGTCTGAATGAAACTATTTTGGATATTGTAACCTAATGCTGTATAGTAAGTACTAATGAGATAGGGTTTCATAGTATATCCAAGTTGGCCTGGGGCTCACAGTATAATCCAGGCTGACAGCAAACTCATAGAAATCTGATTTCAGCCTCCTCAGTGTTAGGATTACAGGTGTGAGCTAACACATGTAGCTTTAGTCAACAGAAATCTGTCTCTACATTTATCAAGACTATGAAGTCTACTACCAATATGCCGGCATCTGATAATAGGCATGTTTGTACCGAGGACTAAATCCAGAGCCTTGCACATGCTAGGCAGGCATTCTACCATTGAGCTGTATTCCAAGTTGGTTTCATTTTATTTGAGACTAGGTACCACTAACTAGCCCAAGCAAGCCTCAAATTTGTGATTCTCCTGTTAACAGCCTTTTTTGTATCTAGGACTATAACTGTGTGCTATCATGTTCAGGATGTGATAAGGCTTTCCTGTGTTCTAACATGGTAGAAAGACAAAGTGAGAGACAGTGACTCCAACCTGCCTATTAACAATGAATGTGCTCTTGCAGTAATTAATCTACTTATGTGGGCAGAGACCTCATGGCCTGATCACTTCTTAAATGTCCTGCCTGCTAACGGTGTTAAAATGGCAATTAAATTTCAACACAAGAGGAGGATAAACATTTAAGTCATAGTACTGGCACATAGTATATGCTCAACAAATGGTAGCAATTATTCCATTACGTTCAGATCTTTTTATTTTTCACAGATGTTTCCTATTGTGTAGCTGCAGTTGTAGATCTGGGCATAGAAATCCTGTAGCAATCAGCTCAAGGTGTTGAGAATGCCTGGGGTACAGGCCAAGAACAATAGAACTCACCAACAATCTACTTTCTTGACTTGATTCTCAATAAACAGGTTTGCAGAATATGGCTGCATGTTAGAGATCAGAAATGTCCAATTCTTTTCTGATGGCCGATCGGTGGTCGACAGCATAGGCAAGAGGCGCTTCAAAGTGCTCCATCAGGGTCAACGGGATGGCTACAACACTGCTGACATTGAATACATTGAAGATCAAAAGGTGAGAGTGGCCAGTGCCAAGAAACCTAGAAGCCATATTGTCAATGTAGCTTGATATACAAAGATGATTGCAAAGGGGTTTCTCAGAATTGCCTTGAGGCCTTGGGGGTTTCTCACCAAATTGCTCCTGAGTTAATGCTGCTGGACTGCTGCCCAACTGCACCCATAGTCCTCCCTTTTCCCGTCGTCCTCCCTGCTTAGCTGAATTGTAGTTGTACTTAATGTTTGTGTAGTCTAATCACTGGGCCCATTCAGCCTGTGTTAGGTCTTTGCTGGGAACACGAAGGGCTCGATTTAGCATGGGGTCTACACATAAGTATTTTAATGATGGGTTGATTTATATTTTCCAACTCATTTCTTTTGTGATTATTGTTGATTCAAATACAAATTTACATTTTTAAAATGTGCAACCCTCCAAGAGCACTCTTCTTAATTCAGAGTTGTTTGCCATCTCTGAAAGCAAAAATGGTTCCATGTCCAATTAATCCTTGCTTTTCGGAGCTAATGG